>CAJNJA010059186.1:364-23937 GCA_905231915.1 Symbiodinium necroappetens
GGGTTTAATTAGGGTATAGGGTTTAGGATTCTTGCCAGGGATTTTTTAAGTCGATCTCTACTGGATCGAAAGTGTGGAGCTTTGGGGCTTTCTGGGCGCGTGAGCGCGACGCTACACCATACACGCATATTCCAAAAGCTACGAATTAAACGTCCCTGTATGGAACGGAACCCCCAAAGTGCTAGGAAGAATCAGGGGGTAGTGGCTCGGGTTTCAGGGTTTCTTGTTTACGAAGCACCAAGTCTCGTCAGAACCTGGCGAATGGTCACGCGCTGGTCAAAGCAGCGACGGTGTCGCTCCGATACATCCCCGATGCACTTCACGCTGATAACCTGCCGCGCAGTTGTGGGTTTGAGCTTTGTGGCTTTTCAGTTGAGGTTTATCAAGCAAGCTTCACAAATGGTTGTTTCATGCTGTTGATACAGTAGATTTGACGGTTCAGATTCGGGGGCCGGTTCGGTGCTGTCGGGCCAAGGCACGACTTTGCAGGTGGCCTCTTGAATGCATTATGTCAGAGCTGCATGGTCTGAAGATCCGAGATTGGTGCGTGGACGACACAGCTCCTTCGGGTTCAGCGTTTCAATCATCTGCACAATGGCAGTTTTCTAAATTAAGGGTCCCATTTAGGGTCCTTTTTTATAAGGGTGCCGTACTATATTTGGGATCTAAAACCCTAAACCCTTAACCCTAAACCCTAAAGCCTAATCCCGAAAAGCAAGAGGCCCTAAGTCAGAGAACTACCCACTTGATCCCCCGGCCTCGGTCAGTTTGATCCCGAAAACACATCCCCCGGAGCTGGAGCCTTCCCAGAGAACCCAATACCCCGTAATTCAGGAATATACGTTAAATCTTAATACCTTAAATGGGTTCCTTAAAGGGATCTATAAGGGTTTCTATAAGGGTTTCTATAAGGGAATTAAGGAATATACTTTAAATCTTAATATTGAGTCCCCTCTAATCTAAGGCATATTCCCTAAAAAAGGGGTATTGGGTTCTTTGGGTTCCTCAAAAAGGGGGAAGCAGCAAGCGGGGTCCGACCCAAGGTAGCAATACCTTTGAACATTCATGTGCACCTCCATCCTGATTAAGGTACTTGTAATCCTAATCAAAAGTTTTAACCTAAACTATGCACCCTATACCATAATCCGTAAAATTCCTAAATCATCAACGCGTGGACGCCTTGTCGCCGTCCAAATCCAGGAACTTGAGTGCTTCCTGGTTGTTCGGTGTTTAGGGGGTTTAGAAGTTTAGGGTTTGGGGTTTAGGGTTTTGGGCTTTCCATTGTCGGGTTTCGGGGGTAGTACTCGTTTAAGGCTTATGGGGAGTTTGGGGTTGGTTTTGTTGCTTGCCCCCTAAACCCCAGAGGGCCCGAAGCTAAACCAGGCAACTCTACCTAGACCCTTCAATAACTACCTAATATTCCGGGTAATATGGTGACCTGAATAACTAGAATAGGGTTTTGGGGCCCCTTATACTAAAATTACAATAAGAACCCCCCCCAGCATAGTATAGGTATTTATTAAGGCCCCTGAAGGGGTGCTTGACCGGTATTCTTGCGATGTCTTCAACCTTAGCGAACTTTCGGAGGTTTCGACGACCAGAGCGCTTAGTGCCGACGACGCCGAGCCGAGTCGGTTCAGAGGCTTGGCGGGGGGGTGGGGGAGGAGTCTGGGGTCTATAAATAGGGTTTTGGGTTTAGGAGTGGTTTCTAGGGTTGATAAATAGGGTTTTGAGGGTTTCTAGGGTTTATAAATAGGGTTTTGGGTTTAGGAGTTTAGGAATTTAGGCTTTAACAGGGCTGATAAATAGGGTTTTGGGTTTAGGAGTTTAGGAATTTAGGGTTTAATAGGGCCTATAAATAGGGTTTTGGGTTTAGGAGTTTAGGAATTTAGGGTTTAATAGGGCCTATAAATAGGGTTTAGGGTTTAGGAGTTTAGGAATTTAGGGCTTAATAGGGCTGATAAATAGGGTTTAGGAGTTAAGGAGTTTAGGGTTCCGTGGATTCTCCCTATCCTGATCCATGAAGGGTCCTGATAGTCGATTCAATTTGCGTTTTGCACGGTTTCCAGAACTTAGTCGCCGAGCTCATAAGCCCTAAAACAACGTACACTTTCAGTTCCAAACGGGGTCATACTCTCCCAAGACGTGTAAGTTGTACTCATTTAGCTGCTAAGACAAAGGGCCCCGAGCTAGATGCAGAAACCGCGACACTACCCCTCTGGAATCGAGACGTCTCATGCGGAGCCTTCTCAAAGCCATCTTTCTAGGGGCCATGTACCCCGATTGGATGGCGCACGGAGGGGAGGGTCCCTAAACCCTAAACCCCTATAATCCTAAACCCTAAGCCCTAAACCCCTAAACCCGAAACCCCAAGCCCCAAACTCCTAAACCCTAAATTAGCTAAAGCCCCAAACCCTAAACCCCCTAAAGCCCTAAAGCCATAAACCCTAAACTTAGGGTCGACGAGGTTTGGGGGCTCAACACTGGGGATCTGAGATGCAGCCGGGCGCGGCCCCGGCACTCCAGGGGGAAAAGGTGCCAACAAAAAAAAATTGGTTTTCCAGAATTCGAGTTTAGGGTTTAGAGTTTAAAGGGGGTTAAAGGGTTAAAGGGTTTAGGGTTTCCTGAAGTTTTTTTTAACCGGACCTTTTTCCTTCTGCAGGAATGTCTGAACGACAGAAGTAGAGTTTAGGGTTTAGGGTTTAAAGGGGGTTAAAGGGTTAAAGGGTTTAGGGTTTAGGGTTTCCTGAAGTAGAGTTTTTTTTTAACCGGACCTTTTTCCTTCTGCAGGAATGTCTTTACGACAGAAGTAGAGTTTAGGGTTTAGGGTTTAAAGGGTTAAAGGGTTTAGGGTTTAGGGCTTCCAGAACACGAGTTTAGGGTTTTTTTTACGGTTTATAGGGTTTAGGGTTTCCAGAAGTAGAGTTTAGGGTTTAGGGTTTAAAGGGTTAAAGGGCTAAGGGTTTAGGGTTTCCAGAAGTAGAGTTTAGGGTTTGTAGGGTTTTGGGGGAAGTACAAGTGTGGTTTGGGCAAATCTCCCGCCAAAAAAAAAGCGCCTAGATCCCAACGACCACGCTAGGGAAGCCAAGCCTACCTGCAGAATCCCCGGAAGGCCCACAACGGAAATGCAGCCCAGCAGCATTCACGTCCTGCGAAAAAGCTACAGCTCTGCAGCCCAGATATTCTCCCGTCAGGATTCAGCATTTGGGGTTCAGGGCTAATTATGATACCATGGGGGCCATTTTACGGCATGATAGATGAAACCAGTCACTAAAAGCGTTGCAGTTGCTCCAAGATGATTCTTTTTTGTTGCGGGGGAGGAGGCCTTGTACCGTTCAACACTGCTAATTGAGGGGCCTTAATAAACAGAATAGGGTTTCTGGGGATATTCTACTATAGTCATAATCCCCAAAATAGTATATAGGTCATCATTAAAGCCCCTATAGTCGGCTGAGGGTTCTATTGCAAGGAAAATCTTGCTACAGTTTAGACCCTAAGCCCTAAACCCCTTATTAGAAAGAACAGCCCGTAGCTTACGTGCCTTGAGGCTAGGTTCCCGGTAGCTCCTCAATGATGAGGGTACCCCTTTTTTTTTTTTTTACGATTTGGGGGTTTCCGAAAATAGGGCATCCTAATATAGCACCCTAAATAATAGGCTCCTTATTATAAGGACCCCAAAACAAGGCACCCCTTATTTTCGGAAACTCCCATTTGGTTTCAACAACCCTAAACCCTGAACCCTAAACCCAGAAAGGAAAAAGGGCAAAAGGGTACGACTGGGGAACCTAGAAAGTCTCCAGGGTGCAAAGCCCAGGTCGACCCTAAAACCCCGGAGCCTAGAGTACGGTTTAGGGTTTAGGGTTGAGGGGTTTAGGGGTTTAGGGTTTAAGGCTTAAGAGTTGAAGGGTTTAGGGGTTTAGACTTTGGGGCTTACGAGTTGAAGGGTTTAGGGGAGCTGATGCCCAAAACCGTACGTTGTTGTTGCAAGGCCAGGATTCTGGTAGGGTAGGACGATCGGTTGCCAAGTTTTGTGTTTGTAGGGACGGATCTTGGAGCCCTGCACCAGGAAGTTTCCAATTATGACCTATTCTTGGAGGCGTGGTGTTGCTATCATTCACTTAGGGGCCGAGTACCTCAGCCCAAAAAAGGTTAACCTTTTGAATTCTATTAGGTTTATATAAGCCCCAAAAGGTTAAAGGTTACCTACTCAGCCCCTAAGTCATCCATATTCTGTTCGTTTTAATGACATATGCCACGTGTGCTTCGTGCGGAACTTGCTATAAGCTTTCTCGGTACTAGCCTGGGCTTAGAGCCCAGGGCCAGTGTGCGTGCGGGGCTGGATTTGGTAGTGTGTATGGTGCTAGTAGGTTTCTATATCACTACTGGTAGCGTAACTGTATGCGACCGGCGTTAACGTCGAGCCAATGAGCATGATGACTCGTATCAAACATAGTTGGGCGGGGGGCACCGTCCTTGAGGGCGTCACAATCAGTACCACTGATATCACCGGCAAGTCATAACCAGCGACAGGATAAGAAGAACAACAACACTAGGATCACATACCACTGGTACTGACAACGCTAACGAGCAAAACAGTGTGAACATCGATTGTCACTATTTCAGCAATAGTAACCGAAAGAGTAGCAACAAACTCGATGGGGACTGGTGGTACAGCCGTCGTCATAGTGCATGTAGATGGTGATGTCGATGGTAGTGGAGGTCATGAGGATGCTGCTGGCGGTGATGACAGTGAAACACTTCGTCGGAAATGATAAGCATGAACACTTTGCAGTGAAGCACATGGGCATCTGTTTAAGCATAGTTCTGCTTTTTTTTTTGACTGGCTTTTTATTCGCTGAAGTCTGTTTTTGAGCTTCGGCAGGTGTACTACATCTTCTGACAGCTTGTGTATGTTTGTGTGTATGCCTTGTGAACCTGTTTTGGGGTGTGCTGGTCTCGCTGCAGGGAGTTTTGGCTGCTCCCTGAGAACCCTTCAGCAGTTGCTTTCAAGGGCCCTCGGGCTTCAGCGTCTTGCTTTTCTTTTAAGGTTCAGGGTTTAGGGGTTTAGGGGATTAGGGGTTTAGGGTTTACGGGATTAGGGGTTTAGGGGATTAAGGGTTTCGGGTTTAGGGGATTAAGGGTTCAGGGGTTTGGGGGATGAGGGGGCAGCAAAGTGTCTAGGGGTTTCAACCTATGGAGATCCTGCACCCCGATCTATGCCTCACTTCCCCTATAACTAGGTTCCTGAGTGACCCCCTAATACTAAGGGTGCCTTTTTCCTGTTTTTCAGTTTTAATAAGGGGACCATAACAGCAAAAAGGGCAAAAGGGTACTACTCAGGAACCTAGACACGCCAGGAAACTAAAAGTTCATGTAGGGGCCTTAATTAGAATGGGGTTTGGGGGGTATAGTACACTATAATTATAATAAGGAACCCCCTAAACCCCATTCTAATGATTAGGGCCACTACATTAGGCTTTCAGAATACTACTGAGCTATAAGAGCCCAAAAAGTTTTGAGGTTGGTTATTGGAGAACTAAGATACTCTCCCATGCAGCTTTTTCCAGGCTCTTGTCTGATCAAACCGCCCAAAATGGAACTAGATGGGTACTTCGCTAAATTCGGGTCCCTGTTAGGGGGGTCGCTTTTTTAGAAAGGGTGCCGTACTAGATTGGGCACCTAGAAGGGGATCCTAATTTGGAGAAGAAGGCACATTTGCAGAGTAGGTAGGCCCTGATCCAGTTGCTCTAAGCATACATTCAGCCAGCTCGCTCTGTTCACAATGGTAGCTCATATTCAAGTCGAACATACGGTAACTTGTGCGGCAAGAGGTTGGTAGGAGTTTATATACCGATACCGAAAAGGCTACTGTAGTTCTTGGTTGATGATGTTCTGCACTTGTTGTACCCTAAACCCTAAATCCTAAACCCTATAAACCCTACAAACCATAAACCCTAAACCGCCTGAACTCCCCACCTCACCTACTACAAATCCCTGACGATGGAACCGTCCTGTGGCAAGTTCTCCGGGTAAAGAGCGACGGCATCGCCGAGGTCAAAAGGAAAGTCAACGCCCTGAAAGAAGAAGTGTTCAGAAGGGGCTCCGAAAGTGTACAGAGTGTATTGAACCCTACACTAACCCTTAACCCTAAACTAAACTAACCCTCAACCCTAAACCCTAAACTAACGCTAAACCCAGACCTTTGAGCCTGGACCGTGAACTCTCGTCAAGAGGCTTTCCAGGACTTCAGGGACCACCCCTATGCCCTAAGCGACAAACCGCCATCCTTTAGGCTCCAAGTTTGGGTAGTTCTCTCAATCAGCGTCCCTTTTAGGGTCCTTTTTATCAGGGTGCCGTACTGTTTTGGGGACCTAGAAAAAGATCCAAGTGTAGAGAACTACCCATTTAGTGGCATCTGCAAACAAGTACCCCTGACAAAATCCCACTGATTCTCGGAAGCTTCCCTGTAATGTACCCAACCAACCATTCACCACGAAAACGACCACGACGACCACGACCACCAACACCGCGTGAAAGACAACCCAGGAGACCACACAGAAACCACTGGGATACCACCAGGAGACCCATCCAAAGACCACCAGAAGATCGCAGAGACCCCATTTTGCCCCCCAGTTGCCGGTAGGATTCAGAGGCTTGACAAGAACGCTTTGCCCATGCATACTGACACGATTATGTGAGACCTCACCACGGCGGTAGCTAGCGAAACCTTCCCAGTGCACCTGGCGCGGGCCTCGCGGCTATGCCAACCAAGTCTCTTGACGTTTAACTCAAGAACTCATAGTTTTCCTCTCATGTAGTACCACACGGTTTGGGGAACACCCCCAATTTTGGTGCAAATGACTCTTACTGAGAACCTCTTAAGTGCTTTCTTGCGTGTAGCTCAGCCTCGTGGTCCTGCGCAAAACCCTTGAACATCCTACTATCCCCCCTTCATCATCCTACTATCCTATTCTAGTCTACTTCTGCAGCATCCTACTATCCCATTCTAGTATACTTCTGTAGGGTCAACATTTGGGCAGGCTGGTGGTCTCTTTCTCAGTTCCTAACACGACACAACATAGCGCACATAAGGATTCCCATATTATACAGCCCCTTAAAACAGAAAAGAGGCCACCGACCTATATGGAGGTTTCCGAAAAATAGGGGACCCTAATATAGTACAATAAATAGTAGGATCCTTATTATAAGGTCCCCAAATTAAGGTACTCTAATTTTCGGAAAGTCCCATATAAGTTAATATAAAAACAAAAGCTTGAAGACCCCGCCTGGAGGCTCAATGCAAGGTGGCGGATGTCGCGCTCGTAGTCATTGGGGGTGAGGCCTTTTCGCCGTTTTTTCCAAAAAGCTTTGGGCTCACGGAAACTCTTTCAATCCTGGCTTTACGTTTAGTTTGTTCAAGGAGCTTTGGGTTTACGGAAACTCTTTCAATCGTGGCTTTAAGTTTAGTTTGTTCAAAGAGCTTTTGGGTTAACGGAAGCTCTTTCAAACGGGGCTTAAAGTTTAGTTTGTTCAAAGAGCTTCGGGTGTAAGGAAGCTCTTTCAATTGTGGCTTCAAGTTTAGAGGAATTTGCCAATTTGCATTCCGTCATTGAGGCTCTGCGTGTTTGCCGATGAGGGAAATCCGGGATTTAAGCCACGATGCAGAGTGTCACCTCGGGGTGTTAGCAAAAGGGAGACCCTAAACCAAAAAATCTAAACCTTATAAACCCTGAACCCTGAAACCCTAAACCCCATAAACCCTCAACCCTAAAACCCTAAACAATACCCCGCATGAGCCCTATAAACCCTAAACCTTATACAAACTCCAACACCATAAACCTTATAAACCCTAAGCCTTATAAACGCTGATACCCTAAGCTTGATTTTTCAGGTCGGGCATGAAGTTTTGCCAACCCCGACTTCTGCCAACTCGGCTGCAGCCAGGGGACGTCGGTTCTCCGTCACCTTGATCAACAGGGATTGTAGGCTTTAGGGTCTTAGGCTTTAGATCAAGAGGGATTGTAGGCTTGAGGGTCTTAAGGGCCTTAGGGTGTGAGGGTGTTAGGGCTTAGGGGTTTAGGGGCTAAGGGTTTAGGGTCTTAGGGTTTAGGGCCTTAGGCTTTTAGGGCTTAGTGTTTACGGCTGAGGGGTTTACCGTTTCGGGTTTTAGGGTCTTAGGGCTGAGGGATTTGGGGTTTAGTGAGTTTCGGGCTTCGGGAGTTTAGGGTTGAGCGATTAAGACTAAGACTTAAGCGCTCGGCGTGTAGAGTAAGAGCTTGAGGGAGTTGGGCAGATGGCTCGAGGATACGGATGTGGGGGTTTCCAGAAATAGGGGACCCTAATATAGCACCCTAAATAGTAGGATCCTTATTATAAGGACCCCAATGTGAGGTACCCCTTAGTTTTGGAAACTCCCGTGTCGACGTAGCGTTTATAGTTGAAGGCTTGGGCCTTCGAGTCCGTGGGATCCAGGACTAGTTAGTGGGTAGTTCTCTAAATTAAGGTCCTCTTTGACCTATAAAGAGGGGCCCTATTGTAGAGAGCTACCCTAATGCTCGTAGCAGAGCTTGAACCCTGAATCTCTAAACCCTGAACCCTAAACCCAAACCCCTAAACCCTAAATCCCCAAAACCCTAAACCCTAGTTGGCGTCCATCGTCGAGAAGTCTCCGGGGGACTATAAGGGGATGCGCAGGAGGCCGCAGACCAAGGATGCTAGTGCTCTTGTTGGGTTAAGTTAGTTTAGGGTTTAGGGTTTAGGGTTCGTTCAAGTTACCATAAGGAGGAACCCTGGTTGGTTGCTGTAGATGCCTACTACTCACTCCCCCAATAAGCCAGGAAACAAAGGGTCAACCTCTCGGAATACTGCTAAACAAAAACGCGCCCAAAAAAATCAAAAGTTTGTTATTGGAGAACTAAGACGATGGTAACTTGAACTAAGTTGCTTAACAAGAGCCTAGGATGTGGGGATGGGAAACCAGGGTTTCGGGGCTATTAAGGGTTTAGGGTTTAGGGTGTTTAGGGCTTTAGAAATTTTTGGGCCTTTAGGGTTTAGGAGTTTAGGGGTTTAGGGGCTTTAGGGTTTAGGGGGCCTGGGGTTTTTCAGAGTCTACAGGGCTGAAGGGCCTCGGGGGCCAAGTCAGGGCTGCTGGGGCTTTCAGGTCAACTGCAGTAGAACCGAAATCAAGGTGAGATAGTCCCATGGAGGTTTTTTCATTGTAAGTTATAAATACTATATAAACTCGTTAGCTTCTGAAACGACTGCTACTGCAACACTAAAAAGCGCACTCTCACAGCGACCGGGTCTAGAATTGCCAGTACACGAACGCTTCAGGGTGGTAGTATCTAGCGAGTGAAGGGCTGGGGTTAGGGTTCGGGGACGGCAGACGGCCCGTGTGTCAAATCGATGGCATGATTCCGCCTGAAGACAAGAGGATGCAACTAGGACCCAAACAAAGAACACCGTATGCCAACTTGAACCTTTGCAATACAGACGCGGTTTGCCCCGCAAAAACACCCTGCAAACTTGTGAACCGGGTGCTCAGCAGACTTGGTGTTGGGATGAACGTGATGCGCAAGCGCAGCGAACGTTCTCTAAGCACGACCCTCGCAGCAGGTCCCTAATATAGCACCCTAAATCGTAGGATCCTTACTATAAAAGGACCCCAAGATAAGGTACTCTAAATAGTAGGACTCTTATTATAAGGACCCCAAAATAAGGTACCCTAAATAGTAGGATCCTTACTATAAAGGACCCCAAGGTAAGGTACCCCCCCTATATTTTCGGAAAGTGCCACCTCTTTAGCTTCTAGGGCTTCAGGCTCTAGACTATGGGGCCCGGGGGTGGTCGTTTCTGCTCTTCTAAGTCAAGGCTGCGGGGTCTTTAGGTAGGTTTCTACAGTCTTGTCTCAGCTTTAAGGCTTAGACCTTCAATCAAGCCCTAAAGCCCTAAACTCTAAAACCCTAAACCCGAAACCTTAAAGCTTAGACATTCAATCAAGGCCCGCAGATTTTCAAAAGTCTAACTGCTAGTCGTGTGGCCGTCAGCAGCTGCGCTCCGGGAGGGACCATGGGAGCTGTGACGGCAGCAGCCTGGGCTGCACCCTGAAAAACAGCCCCAAAACCTAAACCCTGCACCCTGAACCCCAAAAGGGAACCCTAAACCCTAAACCCTGAACCCTAAACCCCAAAAGGGACAGCCGGCTGCAGCCCAGGCGCCTCCCCGACCGAAAACTGCCAAACCCTAGTTTTGCAGTTGTCTAGTTGGGTTCAGGCTAAGAGATCGATAGGTTCCCCAGTAGCCCCTTAGTACTACCGATGCCCGGTACCCTTCTTCCTACTCTTTGGGTTCAAAAAGTAGATTCACAAATCAAAAAGGCAAAACGGTACTAACCCTAAAGCCTAAAACCACCAAACACAACTAAACACTGAAACCCCTAAAACCAAAGACCCTTAAGCCTCTAAAGTAAACTTTGGGAAGACTGCTGTAGTTCTGGGAGCTGGGTAGCTCAGGGTGCTCTGAAGACGAGGGACTCAGAACATGGACGAACACATACATACATATACATATATATTTATGTGTATGTATGTATGTATGTATGTATGTATGTATGTATATATATATATGTGTGTATATATATATATGTGTACACATACTCTCTCTCTCTATGTATATATATATACTTATCTATTTATTTATTTATCTATATAAATATGCATATGCTTATATATATATATACATATAGATATAGATAGATATAAAGATATAAAGATATAAAGATATAAAGATATAAAGATATAAAGATATATAGATATATAGACATACAGATATATAGATATATAGATTTATAGATATATAAATATATAGCTATATAGCTATATATTTATAGATATAGATATAGATATAGACACATGCACTTGTCCATACTTCTGTATTTATCCAGGGTCTAGGGCTTGGGGTTCAGGGATTAGGGCTTCTCAGGTGCACCTACATGCATATGTACACACACATACAAATGAATACACAAAACTATTCATACATCCATTACATTACATTACATTACATTCCATTACATTGCATTACATTACATTACATTACATTACATTACATTCACACACAAAGACGAACATGGCTTTGTTTATCGATCTTGCTTTTCTGGCAGCGCAGCCGCCCAAAGTTATAAGGATTTAGGGTTTAGGGTTTAAGACGAGGGTGTTACACCGTTGTCTCGCAGATCGCTATAGCGCCCCGACTTGTCGGGCTTCTAGCTGCGGTACATATCTGGGTAGTTCTCCAAATTAGGGTCCCTTTTTTGGGTTCCTTAAAGCAATCTTCAAGGTTTTCTACAGGGTACTTTGTAGGTAGTTCTCCAAATTAGGGTCCCTTTTTGGGTCCACAATATATCAAAAGGACCCTAAATTTAAACGGGACCCTAGTTTAGAAAACGGCCCATCTGTTAGACCACTAGACGAACGCGGAAAAGAACCCATATAATTCCAGACGACCTGAGCCCCTCCTATACCCCCGGCGCGAACACCTCGTATTCTACGGTTCTCATACGCAAAAGCCACAAACCGCCGGCTGGCGGCACCCTAAGGTCCAAAACGCCAGAGGTTTCCCCGAAAAAACTCACCGAGTCCCAAACCCTAAACCCCTAAACCCTAAACCTTAAACCCCTAAACCCTAAACCCTAAACCGCTCACCGAGTCCCAAGGCATTCTCGTGGTACTTCACCTCGAAGAGCGGAGCCTTCGGCCTGGCGGAGCTACTAGGCGGCCTTAACAAATAGACTAGGGCTCTAGGGTTTAGGGTTTAGGGTTTAGGCTTTAGTTTTTTTTTTAAAGTGTGGGAGGTTTAGGGTTCCTGTAAAGGGTTCCTTGAATAGGGGCTTAGTTTAGGCGGCCTTAACCGTTAGAAAAGGGTCGTGGGGTATACTGTACAACACTTCTTATAAAGAACACAACAACACTATTGGTAATTATTTCGGCCCCTATGTTTGTCGCTGACCAGCAACAAAAAGTAACCACATTCGTCGCCGATCATTAGTGACGACAACCGCACAATAATACCTCAATTCGCTGAACAGGAAAAGGTTATGATGGCTTGAGATTGAGAACTAGATAGGGGTTTGGGGGTCCATTACGATGTATTTATATACAAGGGCTATGCTTCTAGGTAATGCGATTACTATTTACTCGACCCGAAACTTAAAGAACCCACAGCTGAAGCACCAGAGGTGCCACCCCATTCAAGGTTGGGGTTCGAACTCAACTGTAAACAAAGATATTTGATCTACTTACAAACTGCATGTCAGGTGCTTCGAACCCTGCTTACTAAGCCCCTAAAAACCCTTTGCATTCCATACCAAACCTTTACAGAACCCGTCGGAAGCCTTAAAAGAACCCTACGGGAAGGACAGTTTATAGCGTCTGATCAATTTCGGCAACTGGAGCAAGCCCAGTGGAACCGTATTCAACTCCAACAGCTTTGGAGAGCCCATGACTGACAATCATAGTCACCTTCATGTACTCATACAGGCACAATGCCAATGCATGCGGTGCATACGTCGTGATTGCCAAGACTTGAGCAATGCCTGGATCTGGGACGTACATCTCATAGTTGGCAGATAGCAGTGCAAACGAAAACGAACAACCCATTTAAAAAAAAATTCGGCCAGGTTCTCAGGAGACGTCGCAAGTGGGCCTTTTCGCGAAAAAAGCTGAGATAGCCACCGGGGCAGAATTGTGCTTTTGTTTACGCAAAACCGAGATTCCGCCCAAACGCTGCATGGGTCTGAGATCCATGTAAGGCCTAAATCCTAAACCCTAAACCCTATAAGCCCTAAACCCTAAAGCCCTAAAACCCTAAAACCCTAAACCCTAAACCCTAAAACCCTAAAACCCTAAACCCTAAAGCCCTGCAGGAAACTTGGCACAGGCCGTTTCTAGCTCCTGCAGTTTCCAGCCCAGCGAAGCCGTCTGTGGATGGAGTCTACACCCTTAGCTCTGAATCCTAAACCCCCAAACTCTAAATCTTAAGCCCTGAATCCTAAACCCCCCAAACTCTAAAACTTAAGCCCCAAACCGCTAACTTAAACCCTCTAAGCCCAAAAAATCTTTACAGGGGGGACCTTCGATGAACTCACCCGGTTCTGCTCTCGGCCTGCCATCGTCGACGGGCTCCGGGGCTTTGATCGCGGCCCAGAACCTTTGGGTCGGCTCCCCGGGGGTTTTTGGTTTAGGTCGAGAGGTTGAAGGTTTGGGGCTCGAGCCGTTTAGGGTCTAGTTTAGGGCTTCGGCGTAGGGGGTTAAAGGGTTTTTGTGAGGGTTTCCGAAAATAGGGATCCTTATTATAAGGACCCCAAAACAAGGTACCCTAATTCTCGGAAAGTCCCATGTAGGGGTTAGGGATTCAAGGCTCAATGCTTGGATCAAGGCTTGGAGCTCCAGGTTTCTTTCATTGAGGGGCTTGGCTAAAGGAAACTACAGGTGGGGAGTTTAGGGTATGTAGGGCTTCTATAAGGCTTCTAGGTCTATAAGGCTCCTATAATGGTAACTACCCACCTGAAAATGTCCCAGACATTGAGGGGAGTTAGGATTAGGGGGACCCTTGGGGATAAGGTCCCTTTGAAGAAAGCCACAAGTAGGGTTCAGAAGGGTCCCCCTTTAAAGGGTTGAGGCTTCCCTTAAAGGGTTTAGGGTTCCTTCAAAGGTCTGAGGCATCCTTTATGGGGTCTCCCTAATACCACCTAAGAATTGAGGGGCTTGGGGTTGAGGGCCTCGGGCGGTTCTAAGGCTTTGAGCCCTGGACTCTACGGTCCCAACTCACTTGAACCGCCGAGTCAACGCCTAAACCTGCAAGCCCCTCTCAAACCCTAAAGCCCTCAACCTAAACACCCCTAAACCCTGAGCCCGAAACCCTAAACCCTAAACCCAAAGCCCCTCAACCTAACCCCTAAACCTTGAGTCCGGAACTCTGTGCTGCAAGAAAAAAGCCCCTAAACCCCAAAGAAAGTCCCAGCCCAAGGAACTTTGGAAGCCAGGCCGTAAATCCGGTCTCCCACTTGTCCTGCGCCAGGGCCCAGCGGACACTGGGTTTTTGTTGAGGTTAGGGTTCCAGGGGTTAGGGTACTTTAGGGGTTTAGGGTTTAGGTATTTAAGGCTTTAGGGGTTCAGGGGTTTAGGGTTTAGGGGCTTAGGGCTTAGGGTATTTAAGTTACAATTGTCTAGGAAACTGTCTTATTTGCTATAGATCCTTGTTTGTAGAGCTGAAATCAAGTTCCTTGACGAGAGCCCAAGACATGTTTCCGGGCTGCAAGGCAATTTTAACCTAAACCCTAAAACCTGAACCCTAAACCCTAAGTTTTAACCTAAACCCTAAACCCTAAAACCTGAATCCTAAACCCTAAACCCTGAACCCTAAACCCAAAATCCTAAATTTTAACCTTTGGGGGCGCTCCTTCGACTTCGCAAGCAGGGCCAGGAAGATGGATTTTTTGGGGATTTTCGCTGAGGATAGGGGTCAGGACTTAGAGTCTCTGATTCAGGGTTTTTGGGTTTAGGGCTTGGAGTTTAGGGTTTTTCTTTAAGTGTAATGGCCCTTTCTCCCTGCAGCAGGTCAAAACAGCCTGTCTTCCAGCAGACTTACACATCAGCAGACTCACACGAGTTTAGGGTTTAGGGCTTGGAGTTGAGGGCTTAGGGTTTAGGGTTTAGGGCTTCAGGGTTTTAGGGTTTAGGGATGTTTAGGGTTTGCCCAACGACACCGTTAATAACGCAGCACCCTCCAGAACTCCTCACTCCCGGATGACCCTTGCAGAAATTCTGAGCTAAACCCTACCTAGACCCCAAAGAACCTACCTTTTTTAAGGACCTATATAAGGAAATCAGAATAAGGAACCCCCAAAAAGGGAGGTTCTTAAGGGTCCAGGTAGAACCTAAACGCCAAAGATCCTACAGCTGTGGCCTCGTCGCGGTCATCGCCGATGCCCATGTCCAAGATGCGAGTAGCGCCTCCGTAAGAGCAATCTAGAATTTAGCAGTCTTTATGGTTAGATTATGGGGTCTTGGCGTATATTCTGCTCTATTCAGAGTAAGGACTGACTGCAAGGGCAGAAACATAGTATTATGAGGTTCATGGGGCTTTAAGAGTACACTTTAAGACCGAAGGTTCAGGGTTTCAGGGGGGTTTTGTGGTGTCAGTGTTCAGGGCCTTAGGACCTTGGTCCTTGATATAGGAGTCAGGATTAGGGGACCCTTGGGGATATAGGCCCTCTCAATAATGTCCCTTTTAAGAGAGCCAAAAAGTAGGGTTCAGAAGGGTCCCCTTTACGAGGTCTCCCTGATACTACCCAGCATGATAGGGCTTTAGGGGCTTGGGGTTCAGAGTTCGAGGCCAGAGCTTTCTAGGGCTTTACAATTTCAGGTTCAGGGTGCAAGGAGTATCCCCAGATCTTGTCCACGACCTTTAGCCTTAGACTGAAATGTCTAGGCTTTAGGGCTTAGGGTTTAGGGTCTAAAACCCTAACCCCCCAAACCCTACACCCCTAAATCCTAAACCCTAACCCCCCTACGAGGCAACAGGCTTTGGTGGCTTGGAGTTGCCTAAACCCTCGATCCTTTCCCTCGAGCTCTGATCCCCTCTCCCCGAAAACAGCTTCCTTGATCTGGGAACAGGATCACATGTAAGTCAAATCGGTGGTGAAAAAAAAATATATATATATAACCATAGCTACCTAGCTCACAACCCTACTTACTATAACTATGTCCAGCGATCCGTCTAGTAGTCCCATGCTGCTGCATGGGAAGCCCTCATTGATCCGCGTCGAAGCTTTAGGCTTTTTTACTCGCCTCCGGCAAAGCAGGAAGTGAGCAATGTCGGTCTAGTGCTCATAGGCCAACTTATGGTTGAGGGCTGAGTCTAGGTTTGGAGTCCTGGGTGTTAGAAGTGGGGACGAACAGACTTGAACTAAAAACATGACATGCGGCTAAGCCCGTCCAGCCGCGAAAACCTCAGATTTCCAACTCCTCTTAAGACTGAACTGAAAGAAAGCACCCTTTGATACAAGCTAGGAAGAGACCTTTTAAACCTCTTTTCCGAACAAAAACTACTAAACCCTAAACCCTGAACCCTGCACCCTAAACCCCACACCCTAAATTCGTGGGGCTGGCCTAACTTCACGAAGCGCTCTTCAATCTTCTTCGCTGCCTGTTTACGTTTCTGGGATTAGGGCGATTAGAGATTAGGGTTTAGGGCTTAGGGCTCAGGGGTTAGGGCTTAGGGTACTGTAGGAAAACCCGAGGAAGCTTGCGGCTTAGGGCTCGGAGACTAACTGTATGAGACTTGTCGATGGATTTTGGAGGGAATCCTACTCACAATGTTTGAAGCCTTCCTCCATTCATTGGTTGTTAAGGCTCTGGAACCATGTCGAATCTCCAACCAGCTCGGGGTATCTCCCTGGTTCTTAGTAGGGAATGGGGGAATGGATCCCTATGAGACTGCGCTGAGGGCGGCGATGATGGCGATGGTGGCGATGGTGGTGGTAGCTTTTTACTTGCCGGAGCCGCCGCGCTCGCCAGACTCGGACCTGCATATGCCGTTGACTGTGCTGTTGCCGGTGGCGATGTTGCAGCCGACATATCTTCTGGTGGTTGCCACATGTCGTCGCGTAGGCCGCAACATTCCTGTTCGGATAATCGGAAATCCCATGGGTCTGTGTTCTGCAATCCGGTCTTGCCTGGATCCCATTGGGCTCGGGTCCGTCTCTATCCGCCGGCAGGGCTGGGAGCTCGCCATAGAGGAGTATGGACAACCAAGCGAAAAAACTGACAACGGGCAAGACGTTACCTAGTGCAAGAATAAGACCGTCGTTCTTACCCTTATGCAGCTGGACATACTACGTACAGCTTCACTGGCCGCGCTCATATAGCTCTGTGTAGCCTGGGGTCTTGGGCGTCAGGTCTCCGCGCATTTGGTGCTTGGGTGGAAATCTATGGTTCAGGGACAGCAACTATCCTTAAACCCTAAACCCGAAACCCGAATCCCTAAACCCTAATCCCTAAACCCGAAGCCCTAAACCCTAGTCCCTCAAAGTCCCCTAGAGTAGCCCCAGTAACTCATTCCCCCATTCCCTACTAGGAACCAGGGAGATATAGCCTGGGCTGCGTGGAGACCGCTCCAGGATGGGAGTCGCTCCAAAGTGTCTGCATCCCTATCATAACCTCAAAAGGCAAAAAGGTTACCCCCTATACCCGAAACCCTAAACCCAAAGAAGCTTGCCCCAAAAGGTTGAAAGGTTACCTACTCAGCCCCTAAGAGCCTAAGAGATGATGCCCTCGATAGGTTCAGATCGGCCCTAACGCGATGAAGCAGGCATTCTCTTCAGATTTGCTTTTAGGGTTTAGGGTTTAGGGTTTTGCAAAGGGGGGGCCTGTTCAGTTCTTGACGGCCTATGAGGATGCGGTGCTACGATGCTACGCTGGAGCTGTCGACTCAACACCTTGATCTATACCCAGGGTTGTTGAATCCTAAAAGCCGAAGAGAACTACTATCCACTATACTGGGTTCTTGTTCGGGGATCTTATTTATGCTACCATAACGGGCATCTATAGTAAATAATATGGTTTCAAGATTATATTATGGTAACTTAACTTGGAACCCCCTAACAGGCACCCAGTATACCACCTGCCAGGAGGATCCTCTGTAGAACCCATGCTGAGGAATATACCATAACTCCCATAGTTTTGGGGTCCTTAAGGTAATGCAGGATGTATATCATCAACAGTATCCACTATGCCACCTTACAGGATCCACTCTAGAACTCCACATCGACCGCGAAACCTCAAAAATTCCGAGCCAAGATCCGAATCTTGGAAGCCTTCGCCTCGGTTTGCCCCAGTAGCCCCCGTGATAAGAAGGATGGAATCCCTATAAACCCTAAACCCTAAACCGAGTATATGGGGACCCTACCCGAAAGGTAGGCTAAGAGACTAGGTTCCCCAGCAGCCCCCGAATAATAACTTCGGGGCCGAGTACCTTAGCCCAAAAAAGGTTAACTTTTCGAATTAGAATGGGTTTTTATATAAGCCCCAGAAGGTTAAAGGTTACCTGCTCAGCCCCTAAGAGAAGAAGGGTACCCCTTTTTCCTAGGATTTGGGTTTTCATAAGGGAACCCCAAAACAGGCAAAAGGGGCAACAGGGTACTGCTGGGGAACCTAGTCGTCCTACATTTTCCAGGCGTTTAAGAGATTCCAGGATGCAGGACGTGCCGTTCTTTCAGGGATCACGGCTTCAAGAGAGATCTTCAGAGGGCGGGTGTCCCCAAGGCAGTCGAACCTCTGAAGCCTCAACTTAGTTAAAGGAACCTAGAGGTGGGGAGTTTTAGGGTATATAGGGCTTCTATAAGGCTGCTATAAGGTATATGAGACCTTCTAAGGCTCCTACAACGGTAACTACCCACCTGAATAAAATGTCCTAGACTTAGAGGCTGCCTCGCAGAAAGAGTCGTGATAGGATCGGTCGCCCATGCCGAAGACGCAGAAGCGGACGCCGTCGAGCTCCTACACTTTGCTGCTGAAGTCAGCAGTTTTGGGGTTTCGGGTTTACTTAGGGGCCGAGTACCTTAGCCCAAAAAAGGTTAACAGTTTGAAGTATAACAGGTTTATATAAGCCCTGTAAAGGTCAAAGGTTACCTACTCAGCCCCTAAGTTTAGGGTTTTGGGAGTTGAGAACCAATGTTGCCTCTCCGACTTATGTCCCGGCTATAAGTCTGAGCCTCAAGAGCCAAAGCCAAGGAAAGGACCCATGGAGCCGCAACGACGAAAAAAGGCCTAGCTCTTGCCTGAAAGGGCCTGATACAGACCGGACCTTCTGGGCTGAGTACCCTAGCCCAAAAAAGGGTTAACCTTTCAATGATGGTACTTGGAGGTTCATGGGTAGTTACAAGTGGGGTTATAAGTAGGGTAACTATAGGTATTAACCCAAATTAGGGGTCCTATAACCCCACTTAGCTACCCATGAACCTCCAAGTAGGATTATCTAAGCCCAAAAAGGTTAAAGGTTACCTACTCAGCTACTACGGGACAGTAGAATTCCACGGGACTGTGACGCTGAGGCTTCTCCTTGGGCGCCAGAGTCGTCGAAGACAGGCTGCCTCGCCAGGACACAGTCGATTTAGGGTACCCGGTGACTCCATCATCGGTGCTAAAACTACACAAACTAATCACAGTAGAACTACCTCGGTGATAGGCTTCCTTTTTTGGTTCCTTTGTAGTTACTATGATCATAAAAAAAGTACCTCATGGGGTTATGGTAGCTCAAAGTAAGTCAGGACCTCGCCGGCGGGATCCTATAGGAACTTAGACCAGTCCAAGTCCACGTACAAGCCTAGGTAGGGAAAACATATGGGGTTCCCGAAAATAGCTTAACCCTAAAGCCCTAAACCCTAAACTCCTAAACTCTAAACACCTAAACCCTTTGGGCTTGCCTAACTCGCTCACGTCACTGTCTCATTTTGGATGCTGGCAAGCTGCTCCAGAAAAGTCCGGCATTCTGCGGGAAGTCGCCGTGTCCGCAGGTAGAGCACATCCTCGATCACCCCTAAACCCCTAAACCCCTAAAAACGCCTAAAAGCCCACTAAACCCTAAACCCCTAAAATCCCTAAACCCCTAAAAGCCCCTAAAAACCCCTAAACCCTAAACCCGTAAACCCCTAAACCCTGTCTCACGAAGCCGACTAGGCCCGGAAAGCCTCAAAAACCTCGAAAGGCCCACGTCGCAACTTAGCTCAGATACCTACCGGATTCGGGTTTAGACTTTCGGGTTTAGGGTTTAGGGTTCAGAGACCTTACTAATAGAACCCAATAGAGTAACCCTGAAAGGGACTCCCGACCTATAGACCCCCATAGAGCCCTTCATACCGGATTCGATGTTGTCCGAACCTCTGTTTCGGCCTCAAGCGCTTCACAACTTGTCCCGGATCAGGGCTTTTTCTACAGAAAAAAAGAAGAGTCAGGCCGTACAGAAACACCACCAAAGTCTAGGGTTTAGGGTTTAGGGTAGGGGATAGAAAGAATACCAGGGTTTTGGGTTTAGGGCTTAGGAGACAGATTACACTACCAGGGTTTAGGGTTTAGGGTATAGATTACACAACCAGGGTTTCTTCTCGTGTAAACGAATCATGACGCACAGTCTTAGGGGCCGAGTACCTTAGCCCAAAAAAGGTTAACCTTTTGAATTATATTAGGTTTATATAAGCCCCAAAAGGTTAAAGGTTACCTACTCAGCCCCTGAGCAGTCCTGGCCGGCTTAACATGTTTAGATGGGTGTCACGCGATTCCACCGTTGGAGCTGCGTTGTTGGCCTTGGCCTGTCTAGATCCGTATGCGCGAGAAACTAAACCCTAAACCGTAAACCCTGAAACTCTAAAGCCCTAAACCCTAAACCCTGAAACCCTAAAACCCTGAAACCCTGAAGCCCTAAACCCTGAAACCCTAAAACCCTGCAACCCTAAACTCTAAAGCCCTACTAAAGCCCTAAACCCTAAAACCCTAAAGCCCTAAATGCCTAAACCCAAACCCTAAGACCCTAAGACCCTTCGCTTCTTCCGCCAGGGATGTTCCAACACGCGCGAGAAACTTCGATGTCCGGGGGAGCTTTGGGCTTGGCTCTGGTTTCCGGTTTTGGGTTTTGGGTTTTGGGTTTAGGGTCTCCCAAAATCCTTCGAACTATGTGGGTAGTTCTCTGAATTAGGGTCCCTTTTCGGGTTCCCTAAAGGGATCCATACGGGTTTCAAAAGGGTTTCTGTAAGGGTACTTTCTGGATAGTTCGTCTCCAAGTTAGGGTCCCTTTTTAGGGTCCTGTTTATACTGGTGCCGTACTGTATTGGGGACCTAAAAAAGGACCCTAATTTAGAGAACTACTTATGTGTGTGATGGAGTATAGGGTTTAGGGTCAGTATAGGGTCAATAGGGTTTAGAGTTCAGGGTTAAGGGTCTCGGGCTTGCGGGTCGAGGGCTTAGGGTTTATGTGTGTTTCAAGAATGCCAGTCCTAGAGAAACCTTATATAACATGCTAGTGTTGGTATGAATGAGCACACAGGAGCTGCAGCAAGAGGAAGACGCCGGATCTCCAGCAAAACACAGCATAGCATACATACAGTAAATAACGAGGAGCATGAGACAAAAGCGAGTTTCTCCGTTCATGCCCATGAGATTTCTACTGGTTCCCTGTGCTTTTCCTCATTGTCGATATTTTTTTGGGGGGGGGCATGAAGGGGCCAGAGCTGGCACAACATAGGAAGATAACCTGGAAGTCTGGGAGGATCCAAACACGAGAACCCCACAACTCATATTTCTACCCATGCATTTACATAAAGGCAGGTAGGGTGAGATCTTGTGTTCTTGCCAAGGGACATTTTTTGGATACTTTGGTGTTTGGTTTAAGCTTTAGAGAATCCGAGATGCACGACCATGGTCGCACCAAGCGCGGCAGCCTTTCAAAACATCTTGTGTTTACCAAACTAAACAGCCTAAACTCTAAACCGAATAGCTTGCGGGTCTTGAAACCGTCGGCGTAGGGATTGCTTTGCATGGACTACATGTAAACAGTTGGGCTTCAGATTTCGGATTGTGGGTTTGTTCCTAGACTCCCTAACTACCTCTAAATCTACCCTAAATTCCCACTATGGAGGACCATAAGGGGGCTCTCCATTAAAAGAACCATAACCTGTAACTCTCTTTACCTACAGTTAAGCAGCCACTACCCCTTAATTAGTAGGTAGAACCCATACAACTGTAGGTAATTAGAGTCCCAGGAACACCCTAAACGCTTAAAGGGGGGCCCTTAGGGTACTTGGGGGGTGGGGGGGAGGTCTGGCTGTGAGTTTCGGGCATTTACTTCGAGCTGGGCTTGCCGAGGTCTCGGACTTCCGGTTAAGCATTTTAGGGATTAAGGTTTAGGGTTTTAGGGATTAGGGTTTAGTATTTAGGGTTTTAAGGCTTAGGGTTTAGGGCTTAGGGTTTTAGGGTCTAGGGATTTAGGGTTTAGTATGCATGATTTGGGGCGTGCTTCCAAGGGTCCGTGACGATGGTATGTCAGAAGTCCGTACGAAAGATTAGGCAAGAGTTGTTTCTGCAGGCGTCCTAGTGTGCACGGTCGAAAGAGCTACACAATCTTTTTGGCCCTCAATGGGAGTCCAATGCATCTAACTTCCGTATACTTTGTGGTACTCTACGTATATTTTCGTCAGCTGCACCAAGGTCCCTATCGCGATCTAGGGCTGGTCTATTTCATACAGTGTCTCCAACTTTATGATCTTATGTCGGTACAGGTTGTGGTGAGAGAAGCCGTACTGGACTCGTCCCTCCGATGCCAGAAGGGATAAGCTTCGACAACCCACACGGTATTGTTCAGGAGTCATATCCTTTTTGACGTCGTGGGATAAGGCTGCGCTCGATCGGTATGAAGCGAACGTTGATATCCGAGCCGATGTGACACCAGCTAGCACCAAGGACTCACGAGTGTAAACAAACATCTATCTGCCATCCAGGGGCTGAACTTCTGCCCCTCAAGAGTGAGGAGGGACTCTTTGCTTTCGGGGCCGGAGCGTCCGATGGGGCAACGTCCGAGTCCTGGTCCTTAACTTCCTTGGGCATGGACTTCTGTTTTGGTGCAGTTGGCGGTTTGGCCTTCGCCTCGGCGTCCCTCGAATCTTTCCGAGGATCCAATTTCCCGGCGCGATATCCAGCCTGAATGCATGCCGAGGACGATATAAGTAGCTGATCTGATTTAGGGTTTAGGGTTTTTGGTTAGGGGGTTTTGGGGTTTTTAGGGCTTTAGGGTTCCGGGGTTTGGGGTTCAGGGGTTTGGTGGTTAGGGGTTTTGGGGGTTGGGGCTTTAGGGATTTAAAGAACCCAAGCCCAGGCGCCAGCTTTTCCACAAGTCCCCCATGTTGTAAGGGGGCTTTGAAGCCGCTCCATACTGCCAGTGTAGCAACTCCCAAATGGAAGGCACGCTGTAGTCTACAATGTCTTTTGGGGTTTAGGGTTTAGGGGTTTAGGGTTTAGGGATTTAGGGGTTTAGGGTTTTTTTACATCTTAATCAAAGGCACAGTTCTATGCTGATAGAACCGATGCCGCTTCAGGATCCTACCTGTTTCAGACCGATGCACCCTACACCCTGTTCTTCCCCCAAGCCCGGAAACCCTAAGGCCTGCATCCTGAATCCACCATGAGCTGAGCTCGATCTTCAGACCCTAGCGAGCCATGGCCGAAGAGCCCAAAAAGCCCGAAACATAACCCTTCTTGCAACCCTGATGTAGCCACGGATACTGACGTTCGTAGCAAAGCTGACAGAAACCCACAAGTAACGGCTTACAACGACACTGATTGGTGACCTTTACGGGAACAAACCTAAACCCTAAACCCTTTAACTACAGTCAGAACTACATCTAACCCCAAATCAAGGTACTTGTGCCGTCTTATGGGTAGTTCTCTGAATTGGGGTCCCTTGTTCGGTCCCCATGATAGTACGGCACCCTTATAAAGAGGACCCTTAAAGGGAGCCTAATTTAGAGA
>CAJNJA010059197.1:0-23932 GCA_905231915.1 Symbiodinium necroappetens
GATTCACGGGTTCCAGGATTTAGGGTCTAGGGGTTTTAGGATTCACGGGTTCCGGATTTAGGGTTTAGGGCTTTAGGATTCACGGGTTCCGGATTTAGGGTTTAGGGGTTTTTGGATTCACGGGTTCCGGATTTAGGGTTTAGGGGTTTTAGGATTCACGGGTTTCAGGATTTAGGGTTTCGGGGTTTTAGGCTTCACGGGTTTCAGGATTTGAGGGTTTATAGGGCGTTTGCGAGTTTTTGTTGGGGTTTAGGGTTTCGTAAGGGTTGTAGGATAGGGGTTTAGGGATGCTAGGGTCTAAGGGTTTGGCAAGGGTTTTTTGATTTTACGCGTTAGGGTCTTTTTTTGTGAATTCAAGGTCTAGGGTTCGGTAAGGATTTAGGATTTTTCAGTGTAGGGTGCTTGCGACTCAAGGTTGGGGGTTCGGTAAGGGCTTCAGGGTTTTATGGTTTAGGGCCTGTAGGGGTTTTGCAAATTCAGGGTTCGGGGTTTAACAAAGCATGTTTTCGGGTTTAGGATGGTTTAGTTGTTTTGCGATTTTAGGATACAGGGTTTGGCGAAGGTTTTAGGATTTTGGCCTTTCAGGGTTTTGGCGTGTTTAGGGTCTAGCGTTTGGTTACGGTGTCATTTGAACTTTTGGGTTTAAGGTTATTGCGATGGGGCTTTAGGATAGGTTTTCTGCGATTTTAGGGTTTACAGTACGAGTCAGTATGTTGGTAAAAGGGTTTGTATTCTGCCAGGTTTTTTTTTTCGCTTTTTATAGGGTCTAGGGATTTTGTAAGGGTTTAGGATGTTAGGGTTACGGGATTTTGTTTCTTTAGGGTATCGCGTTTGGTAAGGGCTTCAGGACTTTAGGGTTTAGGTTTAGGATAGGTTTTCTTGTGCAATTTAGGGTCTAGGGTGTTTTTGCAATTTTAGGGTTTAGGGTTTAGGGTTGAAGGGTTGTAGGATTTTAGGGCTTTGAGTTTCTGGTCTTGGGTTCGGTAAGGGTTGCAGGATTTTCGGGTTTAGTTTTTTTGGTTGTGATTTGAGGTTGTCGGGTTTAGTAACAGTTTTATTAGTAGAGTCTATAGGGTTTTAGGTTTTTGCCATTAGGGTCTAGGGTTTGGTAAGGGTTTTAGGATTTTAGGGTTGCGGGCGTTTGCGATTGTAGGGCTTAGGCTTAGCGTTTAGCAAGGGTTGTACTGATTTGGGATTTTGGGGTATTCGGGATTTAGAGTTTAGGGCTTCATAGGTTTTATTTGTTTTTTGGTTTTGCGGTTTCAGTGTTTAGGCTTAGAAAAGGTTTTAGGATTTTAGGATTTAGGGTTTTTTGGGATTTCAGGTTTCAGGGTTTAGTAAGAGTTTCAGGAGTTCAGGGTTTTGGATGTTTACGTTCTTACGGTTTAAGTCTAAGGTTTAGTAAGGGTTGTGGGATTTGAAGGCTTAGGGTTTGCGATCTCAGGGTTGATGGCTTAGGAACGAAAGGTTGTAGGAGTTTTGGGTTTTCGGTGTTTTTGCAATTGTAGGGTTTAGGGTTTAGGGTTTTAGCTATTTTAGGGTCTATAGGGTTTAGTAAGAGTTGTGTTAGTTTAGGGTTTGTTGGTTTTTTTTTTGCGACTTTCGCGTCTAGGGTTTGGCAATGGTTTTAGGATTTTAGGGTCTAGATTTTTTGCGATTTTAGGGTTTAGGGGTTAATAAGTTTTTTTTAATAGTGCCAGGGTCTCGAGTTTTGGCGATGTCTAGGGCTAGTAAGAGTTTACGATGTTTAGGGTTTAGGGTTTTGCGTTTCTGCAATTGGAGCTTGGCTGAAGGGATTCAGCGCCTGAGCGTTGCAGTCCCTATCAAAAAAGGGTTTCTGCAATTTCAGGGTCTAGGGTTTGGTCAGGGTAATAGGATTCTAGGGTTTTTTTGGGGTTTGTGGGATTTTCGGGTTTCGGTTTTAGTCAGGGTTCTATTCGTGTTGTTGGGTTTTTGGCTTTCGCGGTTTTAGGGTTTAGGAATGAGTACGAGTTTCAGGATTTAGGGCTCAGGGTTTTGTGTAGTCCGGTTTCAGGGTTGAACAAGGGTGTTAGGGATTTTTGGCATTTAGGGTTCTTTCGGTTTTAGGGTTTAGGGTTTGGAAAGGAGCACGCGAGAGAGAGAGAGAGAGAGAGGGTTTGGAAAGGGTTTTAGGACTTTAGTGTTTGGATTTTTTTGACGGTCTGTGGTTTAGTACGCATTTTAGGGTTTCGGGTCTTAGGGTTTGTGCATCTTTTGCCCTTAGGGTTCGGTAAGGGTTTCCGAATTTTGGGGTATAGAGTTTGAGAGATTTTGGGGGTTAGGGTTTATTTAGTAAGGCTTTGGAAGAGGGTGTTTGCGAGTTTAGACTTTAGGGTCTAGGGTTCCGTAAGGTTCGGATGTTAGGCTTTACGGTGTTTGCAACTTTTGTTGAACGTTTGCGATTTCAGGGTTTATAAGGGTTTTTGCGATCTTCGGGTTTCAGGGCTTAGTTAGTCAGGGTGTAGGTGTAGGATCTAGGGTTTTGCGATTCAGGGTTTAGGGTTTAGTAAGGGTTTCAGGATTGAAGGTTTCGGGTTGCTTCCCAAAGACGCCACTTCAAATGATCTCGTTATGAGGCCCGACCAGCCGCCCTGAGTTTTTTCCCAGATCGTACTAGACCCCCGTTCCGCAGTTCTTGCTGCAGGAGCACGCTCAGCGCGATTCAAGCTCTGCTGGTCACGAAAAGCATGGTGCTGAGATGGTAGACAGTGGTTCGGGCAGAGACCTTCTTCGGGGATGTTCGGCACTTGACGTTGCCTGCGTCCTCAGCATCGAACCAGACAGGTTCAGAATTTCAACCTCTCCAGGGCCGGGCAGGCCCGCTTTCAGAGGGACCTGTGGTTCGACGCAAGAGCGTGGAGTAGTCATGACCGACATACATAGTCAAGGCCGGAGAAGTCGCTCCGAGGTGGAAGATGGACCCCCAAGCCCTCAAACTGGGATCGTCCCCTCCCTCTACCTCGTGCTGGCTATCTCCACAACCCTGTAGACCCTAGGGTCACAACCGTCCTCCCTTGTTCTGGTGAGCCAGACTGAGGCAGGAGCAGACGGCAGCCTTGGAGGAAGCCCGCCGCAAAGTCATCGAGATGGAGGTGCTGGCTTTCACTGTGCCTTGAAAGGGGTTCCACAGGAGTTCAGGGGTCGGCTTAGGGAAGACGTTAACCTACCATAACGTAATTCGTGCTGGGTTTTGTTACCATGAAGGGAGGCTATTTTGGCTTAAGGCATGCGTTCAGCAACTCCCGCGAGCATCAAGGGTTTAGGGGGCTATGCTGGCTCCGCAGTGAAGCTGCTAGGGCTNNCCAACTCCGGGCGAAGTGGAAAGCCTTTTGCAAAAAAAGGGGGCTATGCTTTGATTCCGTGCCTCTAAACAATACACGGTGTACTTGGTTTGCTTGATCCGAAGGAGCTGCTCGAAAAGCAGGAGAAGTCTTACCAAGAGCTCCGGCTCGGGGCCCAAGAATCAACGTGAGTTCCGTCTCATCCGCAAAACTGGAATCATCACATGTTTGTATATGTGAGTACATATATACATATATACATATATATATATATCAGATCCACTTTCAAGGCACAGAGTCCAAGTCGGACTCATTAATTAAAGCCCCACCTGAAAGAGGCGGTGGGCCCCCCATGGCGCCTCGGGGTTTCAGGGCCTCCCCTGAAAGGCCTCAACAGCCGGCAATCCTTACTGGTTTTCCGGGTATCACATAAATCCGGCCATGCAGGAAAAGCTTCGCCATGCGCCTGCAAGGAAAAGCTGGCCTAACCTCTCAGCCGCTCCCCGGACTGAGGGGACAAACACTACCTGCCGCACAAAACCTTGAGCCTATTCCTCCAGGAGTGGGGGGAGGCAAACTACAAGGCAAACCCCACATGGTCGTTTCAAACGAACCATGCCCACTCCAACATGGGCGCCATGTACAGTGACAATGTATGTACAGACACGCAAGAAGAGACCTAAGCTTGTTAGCACGTTTCAGGTTGATGATCCAGATGCCCTCGCCTGACGAACCCCTGTTCAGCTCGATGACGCACGGCTGGAAAGCCGGCGCGTTCTTGAAGCCAGCCACAAAATCCTCTGCCGTGCCCTTGATCTGTTGGCTTGTCGGCGACATAGACGTATCTATGTATGTATGTATGTATGTGTATATATATATATTTACATATACACATATGTGCGTGTGTGTGTGCTTATTATTTGCTTGTTCGCCGGTACTTCTTGATTTCTCTCTGTCTTGATATTGGGACATGTTGCCTTCGCGATGATCGCTCTGCATGCTGTGTGTATATTGCTTGCTAACCGAGTTCTTGCTACACAACAGTGTCATCATGGTGTTGCCATGTACGTTTTTGGCTCAAGCACGCCTGACACATCAGCATCCGTGCCCTCTGTTTCCTGTGAAGCCATGCGCGAGCTCGTCCACATCCAGGGAGGACGCATGCATGCAGCATATGCCTGTGGTCTAGAGCCGTTAGTTGTTTCAACTTTGCACAAATGCGGGTGATAGCCGTATCCAAAGGTCCAAACAATTAAGGTGCGCCCCCTGACTGTGTGCAGAGCTGGGATGTGCAGTCTGTCCGGGTCCAGGGCAATGCGGCAACCAGATCGGTGCCAAATTCTGGGAAGTTATCGCTGACGAGCACGGAATTGACCCTACAGGTCGCGCCGGCTCTTTGCCTGAGCCTTCCTTTGTGAACGCTTTTGGCTTGTGTTTGAGTTTCGCGGTCGTGTGCCTGTTAAAAGCAGTGAGCTGCCAACATTCGAATTCCTGAGCAGAGAAAGCCCGAATTCGGCAGGCACCTACCATGGCGACTCCGATCTTCAGCTCGAGAGGACTGTCATCAGCCTAGAGAGAGCCTTGTAAGCTCCTTTCAAAGGTTAATAGTAATAATTGTAATTCTCACCATAAAAGAAATAAAAACGATAATAATGAAAATTGGTTTTCTAAGTTTTCTTGGACCTCAGACTGCATGTTGCTCACAGCTTTTTGTCAAACCTGATCTAAGATGATCTAGTCTAAGCCAGTACTATTCATCATGCTGATAATAGTACTAATACGAATACTAGAAAGAAGAACCATGACCACATGATGAGGATGATGATGATGATGCTGATTATTATGATTACTATTCTAGTAAAAGTCGTAACAACCATAGTATCAATAATTAATAGTAATAGTAATGATCGTAATAACAGTGGTGCTAGTAATGCTGGGTCAGCTGCCTGTGAGGATCAATGTCTACTTCAACGAGGCCGGAGTGTTAGGCTGCTTGCAGCTAATCCCTGAACCTCAAAACCCTAAACCCCTAAATCCTACACCCAGACCCTAAACCCGAAACGGATGCTTGCAGCATGAAGGCACTGGTTATTCCAGTGTTACCAACTTGCTCTTCAGGTCTGTCCTCGCCCTGAAGACACCCTAAACCTACATGCCAGAGTCAAGGCTTAGTTGGGGCTTGGAGACCTTGCTTAGATCACCTGTCATTAGCAAACCTTGATGTCGACGGAGGGCCGTGGCGGTATTGAAGCTTTTGAGCCTACCTGCAAATTATGCCATCCCCCGCTGGCGAGTCCGATCTGTGAAGGCGTAGACTTATTCTTATTATTATCCTTATGGTTACTATCATGATTTTTTAGCGTGAGTATTACTTATTCTTATTAGTATCCTTATGGTTAGTATCATGATTTCATTAGCGTCAGTATTGTCTTCAATGAGGCGACTGGTGGCCGCTACGTTCCCCGCGCAGTCTTAATGGACCTGGAGCCCGGCGGCCTGATCCGCAGACCTTCTTCGGCTTCGGGTTCTTTTCGTTTCATGGGGTTTAGGGTTTGGGGTTTGCTCGGTAGGTTACAAAAACTACTAATACTAATGATGAAGAATACTGGTACTACTACTAATGCTAATACTAACATCTATGGGATCCTGAAATGAAACACCTTGGTAGCACTCCGGTCTCTCTAGCATAAATAGTGCAAAATCTGCTCACAGGACATCGCGTAAACATGTTAGGTTACAAAGACGGAGGCGCAGTTTGTACAGTCATACTTACAGCGCAGCTTTCTTGTTACTAAGTACGGCTCCATGAAAGAAGCATCGCCTTACAAATCGTACTGTGGCACTGCCAACTTGCGATGTCTTGCGATTTCGAGTCTAGCAGTGAATAGATATGCATCGCTCGAATCTGGCGAATTACTAGCGTTGATCTACCACCAGGCACAATGGACAGCGTGCGCGCTGGACCTTTTGGGCAACTTTTTCGTCCGGACAACTTCGTCTTTGGTCAGACAGGCACCGCTGACCATAAACATGTTTGCACGAGGGCACCATGCAATCGTTTGCGGCCGCGTCACCCTGGCAGGGGCTGGCAATAACTGGGCTAAAGAAACTTGGCCCTGTTGGCTTCCTGCCATGCGGTCTTCTTGAGTCATGCCGTCGAAGCGACGTTTTGCCTCGTGAACTCGGAGACTGAAGCAGCATCAAAGCGGTGGTGGACTCAGGGACATTACACAGAAGGCGCGGAGTTAATCGACAGCGTGTTGGATGTGGTGAGAAAGGACAATCAGGGTTTTTGGAGGGTTTAAATCTCCTGAACTGGTGCCTGATGTGTTTGGCACGAGCACTGGGCATTCTGTTCCTTGACCTTCACGCCTGCAGGAAGCAGAGGGCTGTGACTGCTTGCAAGGTGCGAGGTTTCGGGGTGTGCTATGCATGTTGTCCTGTTATAGAAACCGTTTGCCTGCATCCATTCTCCATTCTGCTTTCAGGCTTTCAACTTTGCCACTCGCTCGGCGGAGGCATCGGTCTAGGGCACTTGGAGTTCGGATTGAATGAACCAGTGCTTCAAGCATGCAGCACGAGGGCAGAAGAAACAAAGCTCGGCAGTAGAAGTGCTCAACAGATTACCTTCGAGTGTATGTGTGTGTGTGTATATTTATATGTGTGTTATATTGTATCATGTTGAATTTCATCATATTGCATTATATTTCATCATATTGCATAGTATACTATAATTTAAATTTTGTTACATCGTATATTAGATCATGTTTCATTGCATTGTATACTACAGTTTATTATTTTACATTCTGTATTATGTATGGTATTATTTTTTGGTTTTATATGGCACTTTATATGTGTTTTTTTTTCCATTTCTTTAGTTTTTTATGATATCCTGTATGTTGCATATTACACACTGATTACAGTTTATTCAGGTTGTATTATATGGCATCATTCACACACACGCACATTCGCATATGCTATTGCGTATTATGCTTTACAAAATATTATAAATACAATAGTTTATATTATGTAAAACATGATATCATGTGGTTTGTTATAACACATTCAGTCACTTATACTATGTTATTTTTCATCGCATTATGTTTTGATTATATTATGTAGTATACCTTACTTTACATTATAACCTACATTGCATTATACTCTAGGTTATATATTATATCATATGGTATACTATGTATATGTATATGTATATATATATGTGCATTTTTTAGTACTACATTTTACTTTTTGATATATCCATCCCTATGCTACAGTATATGTTCTCAAATATCAAATTATTCATTAGATGAAGTATCATGTATTATTTCAGCACTACATTTTATGATATGTTACATTCTTTTAACTTTATTTTTATCACATACTATTTTATTTTGTTTTCATGTTTTACATGTGTTACAAATTATATATATACATATACATATATTTATTTATTGTATTTTTCGTATGACATATGGTTTGTTTACTGTGTTTTCATTATACTATAACTTACATTATATTATATATTTGACAATATTGTTTCATACATTATACAAGTAATGTATGTAGCATACATACATACATACATACATACATACATACACACATGCATACATATGTATATGCACATATGCATACATACATATATATATACATACACACACACATACGTATATCTGCTTTTACTGAGCCTCGGGCTGGCCGCTGCAGGCACGGGAGCCGGCATGGGCACACTGCTTGTGTCAAAGGTGCGTGAGGAGACACGAGAGTCACGATGTCCAAACAGCTTGTGTTGGCGCATTTTCGGGCCTGAAAGAGTAAGATCACATTCCAGAAGTAATTCCAAGAATTGTGTTAACGCAACAGGGTAGTTCCATCAGATGGGCGGAATACTGATCTTGAGCTTATTGACAGACATCGACAATACAGCTCGAAAGGCTACAAGTAGGAGTATCCAGATCTGCATGGCAGGGGGGCCAGTGCACAAGGAACCAATGCGAGAATTGAAATCAGGAGTACCCGGACCGCATCATGGAAACGTTCTCTGTGATTCCCAGCCCCAAAGTTTCGGACACCGTCGTGGAGCCATACAACGCGGCTTGGCCCTTGCCAAAGCAAGAGACATGCTTTTCTGTTTTAAAGGGTGCGAGGCTTTGATACTGAGTTTGCTGGTGCAGTTTAGATTAGTGCTTTCATGGTTTGCAGGCTGTGCTGAGCTTCCACCAGCTCGTCGAGAATTCCGATGAATCTTTCCTGCTGGACAATGAGGATGGGGGGACCTGGCATGCAGGGATGGGAGAGCATGCGCAGGGTGGTGGTAAATGACTTGGAAGTCCCTTTAAGTCCATATGCTGGAGGATGTTGCTTGTGAAGTGCTTTAGTGCAGGCCCTATACGACATCTGTTTCAGAACACTCAAGCTGACGACGCCGACCTATGGCGACTTGAACCACCTGGTGTCCGCAGCCATGAGTGGCGTCACCTGTTGCCTGCGCTTCCCCGGGCAGTTGAACTGCGACTTGCGCAAGATTGCCGTGAACCTTGTGCCATTCCCGCGACTGCACTTCTTCATGACAGGCTTCGCACCCCTGACATCCCGTGGGTCGCAGCAGTATCGGGCTCTCACAGTTCCTGAACTAACGCAGACGCTTTGGCATGCATAAAAGAAGTTACTTGATGAATTGAATGTGTGCTTTTCGTGACATCCTCCGGCGAGCACGAAGGCAGTACTGCAGTACTTGTCGTTTGAAGATCACTCAATCAGTTTGGTTTCCACACATCGACATACATACGCACTTCGCAGCTTCGCCAGAGCGAGAGGGAAAACCGCATGAAGAAGATAAAGTATTTCGACTTGCTCACACGTGTAGATATGGTACATGTGTGTATCCGCAGTTGTGAAAACGGATCTGCCCACAGACTTAAGTGCCCTGCTCTACTGCCCCCTGCTCCGCCACAAGCAACCGGCTTGAAACTAGCAAAACAACGGTGTCTTTAGACCTGGTGAGAGCTTTTCATCATTTGATGGCCTGGGGAGTTGTGGTAAGAGCAGGGATGAGCCTAACCTGACAGCCTCTTGCTGCGCGTCATTCACTAACACACAGCAATCGTCTGGCACAGTTATCATTGTACCGTACATTGTACCTTCCTTAGCCTTCGAGCTACCGGAGTCCAAGCACAAATGAGCAATGAAAGACTAGCAAAGACGAATCTACTTTTGTTGAGTTTTGCATGCACGCACAATGCAGTCTTTCATGGATTCCAGTGTTTCTTGCTGTGGAGAAACGGCTAGACTTCTTGCCTTCCTTTGTTTCCCAAATCACTCAAGCTGACTTTTCTCGGAGGGTGAAGACGCGACTCCTTGCCCTTCTTTGGTTTCCTACTTATCCTTGACACAAAGGCAGATGTTTGACGCCAAGAACATGATGTGCGCAGCTGATCCTCGCCACGGACGCTACCTGACAGCGGCGGCGCTTTTCCGCGGGCGCATGTCCACGAAGGAAGTAGATGAGCAAATGTTAAACGTTCAAAACAAGAACTCGTCGTACTTCGTAGAGTGGATACCGAACAACATCAAGGCATCCGTGTGCGAAGCTTGGCTCATGACTGGGGCCGGGTTAGGATCGGTTGGATTTCCGAAAGCTTGAGAGACCACAAAAGGTATAAAGTGTGCAGGCGACAGCGGCTGCTGAGAGTTCGGAACAGTAAGGACATCCCACCCAAGGGACTGAAGATGGCGGTAGCGTTCGCGGGCAACTCCACAGCCATCCAGGAGATGTTCAAGAGGGTGGCCGAATACTTCACGGCCATGTTCCGCCGCAAGGCTTTCCTGCACTGGTACACGGGTGAGGGTATGGACGAGATGGAGTTCACGGAGGCCGAGTCCAACATGAACGACCTCGTCTCTGAGTATCAGCAGTATCAAGATGCGACAGCCGAAGAGGAAGGCGAGTTCGATGAGGAGGAGGGCGAGTATGACGGATGAGACTCTTGATGGGTAGGGTTCCTCAAATTCAAAACTAAGCCCGGCCTGACGTCTGAGTCATGCAGGCACAGATGGTCAGACCTTCTGAAGATGCAACTCTCGCGATGCGGCCAGGGCGAATTTAACCTTTGCGTGGGCTGTCAAGAAAATCTTGAAAGCAGTCGACTGAACATATCTGAAGGTCACGACCTCGCAGCTGCTGGACCGCAGCTGGTATGTATAGCCAGTTGTGACAAAAGTGCATCCAGGTCATGGCTCCGGTGGTCTTCTTGTCCACATCGTACCGTCTCACAGTCTCGCAGGCATTCGTCTCAACCGGCCGCAACCCACTGTTACTGCTTCTTCTCGCAGGATCGTGCTTCTGGCCGTGGGCGCCAACTACAACTTTCACTGCTGCTGCTGCTCGTGCAAGCTCTGCTACCAAGACTAGCTAGCGCCGCTAAGAGTTGCGTGCTCATGTTCTGCTGCACTTCTGCCGCCACCACCGCCGCCGCCGCCGCCACCACCACCACCACCACCACCACCACCAGCACCACCACCACCACCACCACGACCACGATGACTGCTTGATACAAATCAGAACCATGAGAATGCAAGGGTTGTCTGCCAAGAGATCACTCATGCGAATGCTTTCATTGACGCTCAGACGAGACGATTAGCCGATTAACCTGTACAAACGTGTGCACTTTTATTCTTGTCAGGCTCGCCTGCTGCACATCCACTTGCATAAGCATAAGCACCAGCACCAGCACCAGCACCAGCACCACCACCACCACCACCACCACCACCACCACATCCCCCACGTCCACCAGCACGATCATCAGCAGCGCTATGATTAAGATCAGCTTTGTTATCATCACAAAATTATAGGCAGCAACCCCACTGCCATCTCCATTTGATCATGTATGTTTGCTTCCTATCCGATCGTTCATTTTCCTCTTCACTGTCGCCGATCCCCTGCGAATTTTACTCCTCCTGCACAGGCTCGTGCAAGATGCCGCGTCTGACGAAGCTTTGCGCAGACTGGCCCAGCTCGAGGAGAGTTGGTGGTGTAGCTTTAGGGACGGTGCCGGGCACCAACAAGACTTGCAAGAAACGGAAACTACTGAGACTACTTCATGCCCTCATTGTGGCCGCAACGATGAAGCATGCATCCTTCGTGTTTGCTCCGCCGAGGAGGAATTACTTCAAAGACGAGCGGCAGAGGTGCAGGATGAGCCGCAGAGTCCTCAATGGCCGAGGGCACGGCGATGTCCATTCCCACAATGCACAATGCACAGCAAAATGACGTGATGGCAGCCGGAACATGGCCATGGCACCAAAACGAATGGCTCCCCCAATGCTGCTATAATTATATCCTAGGATCTGTTCTGCCTAGACAACAAGGTGGCCCCTGAGCTGTTTTGAGGGCCCTGTCTCACGAAAATCCGCACGCTCTCAAGCCGGGCGCGGCCTGCAACTCCTAGAATGCTATGGCTACAAGTAGCCCCTAGAATCCCTAAACTTTAAAACCCTGAACCCTACTAGTCTAGTAGCCGTAGCCTCTATAATATGGGTCAGGGCGGGTATGGCTAATACGGCCCCTGGGAGTCCCTGATGTGCCCCAAAACTATTGTAGCATGTTGTAGTCACGAAGGCGATGGCCCCCCATATCACCCATGATAGCAATGGTGACTGCTGAATGCCTGAAGTTACCACATCTGCAAAGGCAAGTGCCAGAAGGGAAGATGAAGGAAACCCTCCAACGGATGGCAGAGCTGGAGGACAGAATTCTGGGTCCTGCTTTGTAGTGAGAAGTATAGTGAGGGTTTGCGAAAGCGCCATGATGCGAACTGTTGCTGGCTGTCTGGCGACAGGAGATGACAAAGAAGCAAGAGGACAAAGCTATCGAAGACTCGTCTGCGCCCCAGGCTACTGGAGTCCATGTGCAGGACACTTTGCAACTGTCATCTGCAGCTGGGTATGGGCAGGTGCTGCTTCGGTTTCAAGGGAGGAGTTAAGGAAGACGTTCTCCTGGTGGTGCTTCTTGAGCATGCTCAGCCGACGTTTGCGGTGCCGGCTTGTTCCTGGCGTAGGCTGAGGAGGAGGCGCAATAGGATAGTAGGCCACTTGGTGAGAGAAGCCTGATCACCAGAGGTCGGCTGTGACTGATGTCACCACATTCAAACACCAGGCCTTGTGAAATGTTGTGCGGCCAGATTCCTGCCCAACCCTTTCTCAAGCCCCAGCTGCGATCCACAAATTTTCTTCGCCGCAATCTGATTGTGATTTAGTTCGATCCAGCTGTACATTCCTGGGTGCAGACGCATTGTTTGAGTTTTGTTGCAAGAATTTTCTCCTTCAACAACAATGCTGTAGTTGATGCATAGTAAATCATGCCCGGTCATGCGCCGTTCACAACAAGCTTTTCGATGTGCAGATGTGTCGATCAGTATCCTGAGCCAGAATTCCGAAGCCCTGTTGCCTAGAATTTTCTTGCTGCTCCACCCTAAACTCTTCAACCCTCCACCTTACACCAGATCCTGCCCCTTCGAAACATGCAGCCCAGTATCTAGTCCATGTGAATCCCCAAGCAAGGCGGGTCTGGACTGCAAAGTTGTCCGAAGCCTCCGACAAGATCCGGGAGCTCGAGGAGGGCCCAGGGGATCCCAGGGGGTTCTTAAACTTTGCTGCTGCTGCTGCTGGCTGCTACAGCTGGCGGCTGCTGCTACTGCTGCTGCTGTTGGTGTTGTGGTTGTGGTTGTCGTGCTTGCTGTCGTGTTTCTGGCGGCTGTTGGTTGTTAGTTTGTCATTTGCGGTTGCGTTGTGGTTGCGGACGTTGTGGTTGTCATTGTCATGGTGGTGGTGGTGGTGGTGGTGGTTGTGGTGGTCCTAGTCGTTGTTGCCATCGTCAGCTTCGAGTTCGCTTTGGAGCCGCTTTGGTGGAAGCTCAGAGCTTGAGTTCAGGCAGTGGAGGGGGGACATCAAGAAAGGCTGAGAAAGCTACATTCTGTGCGCATCAGTGTTGAAAGCTTCGTGCCCCTGTGGTTGGGACCGAGGCTTTAGTTCGGCTCGGTCTTGGACATTGGCCTTCAGCGCTGCTGCAACACCTTCAGCTTTAAATGGCATGCACGTTTGACCGCGTGGAACTCCCTCCAATGCTCAAGCAAGCTGCCCGCGGGCGTCACCGGCTTGACTATGCCTTTGTTCTTCTTCTTCTGATTGCTGTCATCGGTGTTCTGTTTGTTCCTCTTTCTCCAGGTGGTTTCGCTTTTGCTATATGGCTTCCATGGTTGGCAGCACCGCCTTAGTCTCATTGTCAGGAGGCAGTGGCGCAGGGAGAGGCGCAGCACGCCGAAGCGCTGCCGGGGGCTTGGTCCTAAACCCGTTAGGATTTAGGGTTAGGGGGCCCTTAACTCCGATATAACCAACCCGATGAATGAAGACCAGTATGTCTGCCTGGTGTTTTCTGAGAGTGAGTGTCAAAACCCCCAAACCCGAAAGAGAAGCTGCCGATCGAGGCAGTTTCTGGTTGAGTCCATTCACAGCTAACTGTACATGGCGACCTCTCTATCTCAGATATGCGAGATTGGATTGAGCCCTGAACCCTCAACCCCTGGAGCCAATAAACTCCGAGACAACTAAACAGCCCGTCATCCTTCAATGGAACCACCACCATACGCGGGGAAGAGGCGTCGGCTTGCGGGAAGAAGGAAGCTGTTCAAACAGAAGTTTTGTCGGTGCTTAGTCTAGGGCCTAGGGTTACGGGTTGAGAGCAATTGAAATATAATATTGCTACGATCTGCAACCTGGCCCAGGTTCAGACCTTGCCAACAATCTGATAGGAAGTCCTAATTTGCAAGGTTTACAGTCGGGTCCCAGAAAGTGACAGTATGCGAGTTTGTGCCCAAGCTCCAAAATGCAGGGTGCCCGCAAGCATTGTCGAAACACCTGAAGCCCAGAACACCCCAACGCCGGAGAGCCTAAAGTCTTTAGCCCCTCCCGTGCCAAAGGCGGAAGCTGTACGCCGAGAAGGAGCTTCACGTCTTAGTCGTTCTCCAAGGTAGAAGGTTGGAAGCTGGTGACTCGCAGATGCCTTTGTCTTACATGTACGTACTGCAACTACGTAGTCATATGGTGACGATGATGCAGATGGCAGAAGAAGAGATTCAGGCTTGGGGTAAGGAGGGTGTCAGGCTTCAGGCTTGACGACCGGACCCAGGACATGTTCCAACTCTCAGCAGACTGAAACATCGAGCGCAGGTAGGATGTCGATGAACGGCTTTCGCTGAGGTTCTCTGTTGCAGCTGGAGAACGGGACGCATGATGGCCGCGATCGATTTTTGGCCCAAACTCTTTCCACAGCCCCTGCAGGGGCTGTGTTGACAGCCCCGGGGCTGTGACGAGTCAGAGGGTAGGGGGGAGGGCTGCGGCTGTTGTTTGCAATGGTGCCAGAGGGGCTAACGTGCAAGAGTCTTGACAGCATTCGAGTTGATCATATCCGTCATATCCGCAGTGACGCGATTGACGGCGGTTTGGGGTTCAAATGCTTCGTTCCCTTGTGGAGACATCTTGCGAGACTGAGCTTACTCGGACAGCTAAGCAGCAGTGCCGCACACGGTTGCCACCGCAACAGCGGCATCTACTCGTACTGAAGAGATGTTGTTGAGCTCTCAGTATACATTTCTTCAGAAAGGTCAAAAACGAAACCCTAAGCTCTGTCAGCTTCTCTGTAATACCGCAAGTCCAGCTCAGTCGGGGTCTGATTAACTAATCCCCTGAGAAACCCCGCAAAGGTGTGCTAGGATAGACTCCGAAACCATATGAGACCCATATACTAACTGCGATGAACCGTAAAACTCGGATAGAGCGCTATAGCCCCATAAAATATACAACAGCAAAACGGGCTCTTCTCTCTGGTACAGCCCCTAAATTGCATTCTCCTGAGCAGGGGAAGATCACGGGTGAGTGCAATCTTTTCAAGCTTAAGCTGCTCTTTAAGGAAGGGGTACCTTGCTTAAAATGCTTAAAGGTTCCCCAAAGTGTCCATGTACCTATCAGTTACGTGTTTTTCGGTCAACGTATACTAGATACAGTAGGTACATGGACCTAGATCCCAAGCGGCCCTAAACCAACAACACTCTTCGGGTTCTACTCGAAGCCCTAAACCCTTGAATAGAAACCCGAACACACTTAGAGTGTTAGCCAGGAACACATTCTTTGACGTCGTGGAAGAGGAGTCAGAGACACGGGAGGGACCGGCGACGTGCCCTCCTAGCAGTGATGGAAGCTGGGCATCGATCAGCGTTGCTCTCAAGGTTACCATCGGGCTTGCTATGAAGGTTGTTAAAGGGGGTTCTATGCCAAGGCGGGTTACTACAAGGATGCTAAAAGGAGGTCTGACGCACGAACGGCTTGGACCTCGAAATCCTTAAATCCTGAACCCTTACACACGATAGACCCTAAAACGCAAAGCCCTGAAACTCCAAACCCTAAAACCCTAAACTCCTTAAGCGTATTCGCAGCAGCTCTTCGGAAAGGGGAGTTAGTGACGTATGCAAGGGGACAATACATCCCAAAAGGTTTCCTGAGGTGAAATCATCGAAAATACTGTCCCCTGCATCTGCAGCTTCTGCCTTCAATGGCGTGATGCAGAGGGTGGCTTCTTGTGCTTGTGGTTTGTACGGCTTCTGGTGTGTGCTGTGTGTGTGTGTGTGTGCTGTGAGCCGTCTTGGTGGTCCGAACTGCAGCTGCCGCCAACGGCCATACCCCTCATCCAACACAGAGGCCTCAATGAGGGTGATTTTTCCCTGGAGTAGTCGGGGACTATATGGGGATACTATGACTAAACCCAACACCTGGATTTGCAACGGAAGCGCTCCAGAAGCTTTTGATTCTTCAATCCATGAAGCCTCCGAGGATGGTGGTGGCCCACAAGTTCCATGGGTTCGGCCACTTGGGGGCATGTAGCCACCTTCATAGTAGATGTTACTGCCTGTGTCTTGTTTGCAGTGCGAGTCGGCGCTGCATTTCATATGGACCAGGCCAATTCACCGCTGTCGGGTTGCCTGCGGGCATGAGAATTTGGATCTCGGGAGTTACGGGCTCCAGAAGTTGTATGCGTGCACGTTGGCATTGCTCGACCGGGCTTGTCCAGTGTTGGCAGATTAGTCCTTGCGCTCTTGGTCGGTCTTGTGCACTCTGGACGGGGAACTGTAGTAGCATCCTTGTCGTGCATGCTTGCCTCCATACATTGAGCAACATTTTCCGACGATAGTCTGGCATGGTACTGCCAATCCGGAGAGGTGGATTTATCTATGGATTGAGCTATGCTCCTGTAGAAGGGCTGCAAGAGGAAGACATGAAGAAGAGAGAACGGGCTACGGCTACCTGCTAAGGATGGCAGCCGCGACCGAAGCTTGCCCTCGAGCCCAACCACGCCGTTTGATCTTGCCATCACTGACAAAACAGCCATTCTAAGGACCCCAAGCTGGTTCGGCGACACCTCCCCAGTCGCTCAAACAAACTTTCTAAGCACACCGAACTGGTTGGAGGACCTGGTTCCGCCGCCCTCCTCCAGCCAAATAATTCCCCCTTTGAGCACGCCGGATTGGATGGATGATGAGATGCCAGCATATGCCAAGCTTCCAAGCTTCGACACCAGAGTGCCCAGTCTTCCCAGACGCTCAGCAACCCCGAGCTCCGGCGATGGCCGCACCCCCACGGCAGAGGGCAGCACACGGCGCACCCCGGACCCCTTCGATGACACTCCGAGTCCACCATTGGACATGCAGTTTTCCAACTCGAGCAGCCGCTTCGTGCAGCTGCTCGCCGGGGCTGTGGCCGAAGCAGAGGAGACGCAAAGCAAGCGAGAGGCTGTGGAACGTCAGCGCGCGATCAGCCAGCCCATGGATGCCCCACCCAACCCGGGCCCGGGAAACTGGGCACGCCCTTTGATCAAGCCACCGGTACTCTTGGCCACAGCTGCCCCCCAGAACGAGGCTCCAGGACCGACAGGACCCTACCCACCCTTCGGCGCCGGATCCCACATGCCCCCACCGATGCCTGTGCCACTACCGCAGATGCCACTTGGTCTACGTTTCGGGGCGTCCTAGGGATTTCAGGTTCAAGTCAAAGCGCGAAGATTCTGTTCAATAGTACATAGCCAGTAGTAAAATTGCAGGCTCTTTCAATTTCGTTGTCCCAACCTATGCCAGCGTTTAACTTTGATTTGGGGATGTACTAGCCGAAGTTCAGCACGGGCTTTTTTGCGGTTGCGAACTTTCTGCACCATCCGGAGCTGCGAATGCGAACCGCCAACATGCAACCCGGAAAGTCCTTCCCTGACATGCCAGGAGAGTGGCATGGCAACGGGTTCTGAATTGTTCAGAATGATTGTGAAGCCTCCACCTTGAACTTTACCGTACTTGCTACATCTACGCCCTACAGCCTGTCCCAACAGCACTTCTTGGAGGATCATTGGACTTAAAAAGTCGGGTTGTAAGTACCACAGCGAGGGTTAATAGTAGTCACAACTATAGTTACCTTGCCTTACTTGTAACCCTATATGCTAAGTGCCCTGATCCTCCAAGTTGACCCCTAAACCTTGGGTACTGCCCCCTCTGTGACAGTTGGATAATATGTATATCTGTGTGTGTATATATATATATATAGATATAGATATAGATATAGATATAGATATAGATATAGATATAGACAGATAGATAGATATACATAGATAGATAGATAGATAGATAGATGGCCCTTAGTATGACCCTCCACCCTAAACTCTAAAACATGCCTAAACCCTAAACCCGAAGAGCCCTAATATAGACTGCTACAGACTGCGGGGGCAGCACCCAACCTCTCGCGAGTGCTGAAACCCCAAAACCCCGAACCCTGCACCCTAAACCGTAAAACCCTAAAACCCTAAACTCTAAGACCCTGAACCGTAAACCCTAAACCCTAAAACCTAAAGCCCTGAACCCTAAACTCTACACCCCAAAACCCTGAACCGTAAACGCTACACCCTAAACCCTCAACCCTAAACCCGGGCCCAGACCGCCTCACGGCTCGCTCCTCGGCGACCCGGGTCCAGGCCGCAACGGATACGTCGGCTTTATGAAAAGAGCGGGTTTCTGGGGATGGCATGTAGGGTTTGGGGAGGGTTTAGGGTTTCTGGGGTTTGCATACTATAGGGTCCAGGGAGGGTTTAGGGTTTAGGAGTTTAGGCGACTGAGGAAGGCTCTGCCCTCGAGCTTCGCTGCCGGCATACACTGCAAGTCCGTGCTTAAAAAAGGAGTTTAGGCGTTTAGGGTTGTCTTTTATGAAAAGAGTGATAAGAAGGGTGAAGGTGGGCCTGAATCTTCAGGAAATGTCAGAAGAACATCACCTTGCAGAGGCAGCCCAGAAGCCTGCAGTTCCTTCAGAGCGTCACCCAGCATGGTTGCATAAAGCAGGTATAAGTGTAAGAAGGCATATGCAAAGCTAGAGCAAGCTCTTGCCAGCAAGTGCCTGCTGAGATATATGGCTGCCGATACGCACACCCGTGATTGCACACCTTTACGACTCATCTGGTAATCTTTCCCGAAACTTGACTCGTGGTCGTCCGCCTTTAAGAAGTGCAGATCATGTGATGCCTTGCAAGTCCGAGTAAGTCCGCTGAGCGCTGGAACTCTGATCATTGATGTCCGAACCTTCGGGTCTCACTGAGCAGGGCTTGATGTTGTGATTCTACAGAGGCTCCATGCTATTATCGTAGCAAAAGAGGGTTGGGGATTCCCTAGCTAGACACCAAACCCCTGTTGCAGGATTTCGAGCGTTCGCACCATTCGACGAAGTCCCTCGGCCGGGCCTTGCGATTTCCTAAGGCTCAGTAACCAAGGCTGTCTTGACACTTCCCCAGAATTTCAGTTTGTCTGACGGCCTGCTTTGGAACGGCCGCACAGCGGCTTGCGCTTGAAGGTTGTGCTGGTTTGGCACAGGTTTTCCAAAACCGCTGTCCTGTGCCATCTACGAGCCTGACCAACCAGAAAACCGGGCAACTGGAGCCTTTGCCAAACAGCCTTCGCGATTACATTTGGTTTTTCTGTGTCACATCGTCACGGCTGTTGCTTTTGCTCTCTGCCACTGCAAAAACTTTAGTAGACATATCTGATAGCTAGAACGAGTAACTAGTATTAACTACCCTAAACCCTAAGCCCTCGACCCTAGAAGTAACTACTAGTTCTCGTCCGCGCGTGCGTTCGCAGTGCTAGTTTTTCGCTCCCAGGTCTTCGGCGACAGGCTGGGAAGATCGTCCCCTGACACGTCGGACGGGCTGCCGGTGTTTCCAAGCTAGGGCCTGACAGCCGAGGTCGTGCACTATGCAACTATACGTAAATATGTATGTATGCATGCGTGTGTGTGTGTAAGTAAGTAAGTAAGTAAGTAAGTAAGTAAGTAAGTAAGTAAGTAAGTAAGTAAGTAAGTAAGTATGTATGTATGTGATCTGTGTATATATATATACAAATGTGTATATATATATATACACACATTGTTAACCCCTCCTTATCAAATGCCCAAGGTTGAAGATGCCTTACATAGGATTAGGAGTTTTCAGACCCCCAAAGAGGAGCAGGGCTGTGTCTCCCCGCGAGGAATCGCCCCAAAGGCTGCGGAAGAGCCTTGGACGGCAGGTCGGTGCCCAGGCCGGGGAGACTAAGACTTGATCCAAAGCAGATCAAACCATCAAACCCTAAAAGCTACTTGGAGGACTCGAGAGTCCAAAACGCTGCTTGACAGATCGAAAGCACTGTGCAGCTGCATTTTCCCCTGTTTAACCCTGTGGGGGGGGGTGGGTGTCAGGGAGTTGACGCGACATCGCTTTGCAGCCATCCGCAAGCATTCGCGGCTGTTTCCAAGTTTCGCAAGCACCTGCGATTTCGCAAGCACCCGCGAGTGTTCCAGGAGGTTCCTGCGAATTCGGCAAGCCAAAGGAAAATTATGCGAGCCATGTGGAGGCGTGTTGCGTTAGGGTCGTGGCGGCAGTCAGCCCTGCCGTCCTCGTCGTTCTTACCGTCACGAAGCAGGGAAACAGCCTGACCTCCCAGAGAAACTGTAAAGCGACTACGGCTACTGCGACTACTATTGCTGCTACTGCTACTGCTGCTGCTACTGCTACTGCTGCTGATCCTGCTACTGCTACTGCTACTGCTGCTACTGCTGCTACTGCTACTGCTACGGCTACGGCTACGGCTACGGCTACGGCTACGGCTACTACTACTACTCCTCCTCCTGCTGCTGCTGCTGCTGCTACTACTACTACTACTACTACCACCACCACTACTCCTGCTGCTGCTGCTGCTACTGCTACTGCTACGGCTACGGCTACTACTACTCCTCCTCCTCCTCCTCCTCCTCCTCCTGCTGCTGCTGCTGCTGCTGCTGCTGCCACCGGGGCATCAGAACGGGAACCATAACCGCAACAGGGACAACTATGACCCAAGCCGCAACACCAGCATTAGCACATAACTCTGAGTAAAGCCTAGGGCTGGATGCATCGGTTCTCCATTGCTTTCGCGATTTGTATCGAGTGTCTTTGACCGACGCCTTCGTGAACTCTGAGCTCTCCGACCGACCAGATACACCTTGTTTCACAGTGCTTGGATGTAGGGTTTCGGGTTTGGGGGTTGTGCCGGATGGCTATACCCTAAACCCTAAACCCTAAACCCTAAACCAGAAGCTACAAACCCAAATCTCGGTTTCAATGCCAGGCCTGCAGGTGGCCTAAACCCTAAGTCCTCAGAGCCCGGTGCCTGGGAGGTTCCGAAACCCAAAGAGCCGAAATCGCCTTTGCCGGCTGGGCCCCTGCTGCCGGGTCAGGCCGGAATTTTCATGATTTTTTCAGGGTTTCGGCTTTCTAGGGTAGGGTTTAGGGTTTTGGGTGTGGTTCAGATTCCGATTTTCAGTCATGGGTTGAGGTTGACAAGGCTTTGTCTTGAGTTGCAAGCAGGGGTTTCCTCGCTTCGCGGGCTGTTTTCGGATGAGGGGTCTTGCGTGTTGCCGACGACTTTTATAGGGCAACTAGAGGAGAGAGAGCTGGTTCATGAAGGAAGTGATGCCTCCAAGGTCTTAGAGCTTCAGCTTTTTATCCGAGTTACTCACAGCTGCGGGTGTTGGACTGACGGGTTCACCATGTTTCAGGAGTTCAGGGCTTGGGGTTTGTGGTGTCTTTCTAACATTTCGGGGGGGGGCTCCTGGCAACCCGGAGTGCTGGGCTTAGGGGTTCGGGACATCACGGTGCTGCCGTGCCAAAGCCTGTAGTTGTGGCTTGGGGGTTACCGAGGGTTGTGGATTGAGGGCCTACACTAGTTTTGCAACGTGCCATGTGCACCTTCCACCTACCATGTCCCTGCATTGCCGATGCTCTCGAAAGCCACGGTTCGCCGGTGTTGGTTTAGGGTAGGTTACGGTTTAGGGTTTAGGGTAGGTTAGGGTTTAGGGTTTAGGGCCTGTAGGGTAGTTTAGGGTTTAGGGTTCTTAGGTGAGGGTTTAGGGTGTCTGTTTTGAGTTTCCTCAGGTTGGCAACTCGAGCGCAAAATCCACCGCTTCGGCCCTGGGTTTGCTTCCTTCGATGGGGGAGGCTGGCATAGGTTTTTGTCAGGCCTCAGGGCGTTTCTGGTGTAGGTAAAGGGCTTTCGGAGTTCTAAAAGCACACGGACATAGTAACATTTTTCGGCGGTTTAAGGGGCACTGGTCTGCAGGAGTCTAATACTGAGGCTTCTACATGTGAGCTTCTTCTGTCGAGGGTTCTAGCGTTTGGGGTCTAGGATCTTGCTTGGCGAGGGTTTCTGAAGGCGTCCGACGGTCTGAGGGTAGGTTTCGGCTTAGGTCCGTGGACGGCTTGTGAGACGTCCCACCCGATCCACCACAGCTGAAACTCCCGGGGCGTGCAGTACAAGTTCGGCGAAGTATCTAGATCGTGATGCCTCGTGCGTGGAAAGCAACCCACAGGCCGTCCTTGCGTCCATGCATGATGTCAAGTTTAAGGTCGCTCGGGTGACCGTGGCTGATGGCGAGGCGCGAAAGCCGTGCTTTGGTCTCAAGTGTACGCCAGCATGCGCAGCGATGACAGCTAGCAGCTCAGCCGGAGGAGGAGTGGCAGCAGCAGCAGCAGCAGCAGCAGTTGTTGTTGCTGTAGTACAGTAACAACTACTTCAACAATAACAACAACTACTACTACCACTACTATTGCTGCCGCTGCTGCTACTGCTGCTACTGCTGCTGCTGCTATTGGCACTGCTACTGCCACTGCTACTTCTACTGGTACCCGTACTAGTAAGTACTCGTCCTAGTAGTACTCGTAGTTCCAACAGTACTAGTACCCGAAGTAGCAGCAGTATTCGGATTACGAGTGGTAACAGCAGTACAATTACGAGTAATTGCTGGTACCAGCAGATGAAAAAGTCGTAGTGTCAGTGACATGTGCACACCCTACTTTGCAGGAGTCCTCCCCGAACCGGCGTCGCAAGAGAGGGAGCCGTGAGTCCAAAGATCCAGATATCAGCGTCTTGGATCTCATGGCTTTGAGGGGTTCCTCGGACCTGGTTTGGACGGATGTTCACTGCTTTTTCAGCCCTTGAAACTGCAGTGGCAGGTTGAGCTAGCAGGCTTGGGATGCTGAGAGCTGTGACTCTGGCTCAGGAATTAGCTACCAGGTTTTGCGGTGCGCAGGAGTTTCCTATTGCGGAACCCTGATTGCAAGGTGGGTTTGCTAGTCAGGAACCATGCTGGACGTTGCACCGGTGGCCGTAGGAGGTCATCGCGCTCGTGATGGCAAGCCTAGGCCAGATGTCTCAACATAGACACAGCCGTAATGGTAGACCTCATGCTCACAACAGCTCTAGGCTCCCGATGCCTGGCACCTAGGACCTAGGAGGCGCGTAGCCACACAAAGTCCGAAAGCACTTGCAAGCCTAGTTTCCGCAGCACGGGATCTCATTCCCATCTGGCTTAAAGCTCCTAACAGCCCTCATAACCCCAGGGTTTCGTGTTGAACGCCTGGGCAGCCCCCAACAACCCTAAACCCTAAAGGCCCTAAACCCAACCTAAAGGCGAAGATGATCCGCATGGCCTCCTCCCTACAGCGGCATTCGTGGATCTTGGGGTCCTCCTCCGGGTGCCCTGAGCCCTGGCCTTCATGGGATGCCTGTGCTCTGAAGGGCTGTAAGGAATCTAGGGTCGAAGTGGGGGCTCTGCCTGTCACCGGAGAATTCAAGGGTTGAGGCAAGAAGCCATGGTGTTTGCAATGTGGAGCAGAGCCCTAAACCCCAAACCCTATAAGTCTCTCATCTTTTTATTGGCCTACCGACGGGGCGATGGGCTGAGAAAAGCATCCGGAAAGCTCCCGCCATGGTCCATACCTGTCCCAGTGGAGCCTGTTTTTGACGGTTTGGAGGAGCACTGGTACCATGTTGACATGCAACAACAACAACAACTGCTCCTACTACTACTACTACTACTACTACTACCACTACTACCACTACTGCCACTACTGCCACTACTGCCACTGCTGCCACTGCTGCCACTACTACCACTACTACCACTACTACTACTACTACTACTACTACTACTACTACTAGTACTACTTCGTCTTTTTCTACTACTACACTGCTCCTGCTGCTTCTTCA
>CAJNJA010059208.1:222-12087 GCA_905231915.1 Symbiodinium necroappetens
CCTAAACCCTAAAACCTAACCCCTAGGGTGTAGCGTTTAGGGGTTCAGGTAAACTCTCAACCCTAAACCGTTTAGGGTGCCTGGACAGGTGGCCCAGCTGGGCTCCGGGCGCATTTTCGGGGAACTGGCGTTGCAGAGCCTTGNNGGGTCTAGGGGCTTTAGGGTTTAGGGGCTTTATGGTTGCAAGGGTTCAGGGTTTGGCATTTAGCTGGGGCTTCGTGGCTCTCGGGTTGGCGTCTAGGACTTAGGGCCTTGGGGTGGGGGTGCAGGGTTGGTTTCGGAGATTTACAGCAGGGCTTACTGATTATCAGGGTTCTGGCTGCAGGCGTTTGGATTGAGTGTCCGCGACAAGAGCAGCACATATAAATAGAAAACTCCAAGAACTACTGTTGATGACATGAATTTGCATTACCTCAAGGACCCTGCACTATGGGAATTATGGTCTATTCCTTATTATGGGTAATGCAGGATCTTTATCATCAACAGTAGTTCAAAAAAGGTTCCAGTGGTAACCTGCACAAGGCTCCGGAATTACGGATCAAGGTTCCTCCCGATGGCCTCGGGTTCCTTTGCCCTAGACCCTAAACCCACCGTAGTCTTGGGGGGCCCACAGGTAGGGTATCTCTGCGTTTTCCTGCGGTTTTTAGGGATGTTGAACGCCTTTGGGAGGGAAGGGCGAGGGGGACGGGGGGTTCGTTCAGAATTAAAGGCTTTCCAATGGCTGTTGCAGTACTTTCAGAGTTCCAATCAAGGGTCGATATTGCGAGTCATGCAGCTTGCGCTAAGGCCACTTTGCGTAAGAGTTGTCATGCGGCGATAACTGTGTCTGTAGCAGATTGGAAGGTTATCATGAACATCAGTTGTTGATATCGAGTAGCCCTGTGGAAGAAAAGGCAGCACAAGAATGTCAAGCATGATATCCTTGATGCCAGTGTTGGTAGTGTGAACGACTTTCAGCCATGGAAGACGTCAATCCATGCTGACCAAGATCAGCTGTGTCGTTGGAGCAGAAAGTTCTTGTGTTAGTATCACCGTCATCCACATCGTCAAGATCATCGGGTACCACTATTGTCGTCAGAACCACACCGGTCATCACCATCATCACCTCCATCAAGGTGGTCGTCCGTGCCAGCATCGTAGCGATTTTTGGACCATCTTGCTTGCCGTCTGGCCCGCATCGTTTCAACCGTGTCCTTGTTCCCGTCATCACTGGCCCCCGTGTCCGTAGCAGCATGATGGCGATGGTGGTGCTAATAAGGACGAAGACGACGACTAAGTGCATCATTACCATCGAGAGAACAGCATGGTCGTGAGAGTGATGCTAATGCTGATGCCCCTGCTGCTGATGACCCTGTTCATAACATCGGTGGTGATGCTTATTATCGCAGCCATCCAAATCATGTCATCGTCTTCGTTTTACGCTGTATCCGTCCCGGAGTTACGGAGGCTTTGAGGCAGAACTCGGGAAAAGCAACCCCTAGACCCTAAACCCCGAGGAAGCCCTAAACCCTAAACCCCAAAACCAAGGAACACGAAGCCGCGTGCAGCGACCATCAAGTGTGAAGAGGATTCCGCCTTCTTGCGGAGACTGGAATCAAGTGGATTTAGGGTTTAGGGTTGAGGACTTTAGGGGTTTAGGGTTTAGGTTTTTGAAGGAAAAGAAGTTATATCAGTAGCCAATAATCGTCGTAGCAGATGGTAGTGGTAATGGTGTTGGCGGCAGTTGTAGAGAGTCATAGTAGTGAAAGCTTGTGGCATAGCATATATGGGGGTTTCCGAAAATAGGGGACCCTAATATAGTACCCTAAATAGTAGGCTCCTTATTATAAGGACCCCAAAATACGGTACCCAAACTTTCGGAAACTCCCATATACTTGTACACATGTTTGTAGTATGGCTCCAGGAGCGGTCTCCTGCGAGGGTGATCTTGTCACAAACGAAGCGGACATTTTCTGCTGCTCACATTGTATTGTAGGAGAAGGAAGCCAGTCTTAGCAAAGTTCCTAACAAGCGTCACCCCAGTTGTCACCACGGCAGTCGACGAACTAGCATTTTTTTTTGCTTCGTTTGTTTCAGCTGTTGTGGCTGTTTTGTCTCTTGTGGCTGTCTTGCCTCTTGGCTGTTGCCACTTCTACTGCTGTCGTTGCTGCGTTTTGGCCACCGCTGCCCATGCTTTTGACAGATCAGGTGGGCAGGCAGCAAGGGAGCTTAATGGGACGGTGGGTCAGGCGAAAGTGTCCGGGCTTCAGCTTGGAGCGGATTGGAGCCTACCCCTGATCCCAGCGTCAGCCTGATAGCTGTGTCGAAGCCCCAAGCCCTCAATCTGCTTGTGCTGAGGATTCCGTATGCAACCTACCAGGGTGTGGTCAAGGAGATCTTCGAGGAGGCGCGTTTCCCATGGGTTTCACCATGGTTTCACGATGAGGGGTTTGGGTTCTGCAAACTTTCGGAGTCTAGGGCCGCCAATCGCAAGACATCCGAACTTCGAGGCTTCAAGGCATGTACCACAAATCATTTTGGCGATCTTACTGTAACTTAAGTTGTATATTCCTTAAATACGTGACTTTGGAAGGTCTGGGTAGCTTAGGGCCACGTAAGAGCCAGACTTCCAGGGTTTGGGGTTTTAGGTCCCTAAACCCTAAGCCTCAAACCCTCCTAGCAAATAAGAGCAATAATGGCAGTCATATTAACATCTGAAATAAAAAGATGAATAAGAAGAGTCAGACTAGTAATAGTCGAAATAGTCGTACGTTCCAGGCCCAAAGCTGCAGTCTCAGAAGGGGTCTCGCTAAATGTCTGGATGGTTTGGTTGCGCGATCAACCGCGATTTGAACCGGTAACTGTTAGGTCGAGGATTTAGGGTTTAGGATTTAGAGTTTAAGAGGGACAGGAAGGAGGGAGCGTGTCCCGACAAGGCGCGGGCAGTGGAGGAGTCCATTCGCATCCTCAAGACTAGCGCCTTCTTCCGGGACTGAGTGGGTGCAGCTTTGGGAAAACATGCTGCTTCCCCTTTCTATTGGGAGAAAAGAAGGAACTCGAAATAGAACTTCAGTATCATCATTCTTAGCATTGAAGTCATCGTCATCGTCATATCTTCATGACTACGACTGCTTTCATCGCGGTTACGATTACATCGATGAAAACTGTTGTCATTAGCCAGTTTTACTTGATGTCATTATAGAGTTTGCCACTACTGTTGCTACTACTACGACTACTACCACCACCACTACCACTGCGACCATCATCACCACCACGACGACGACGACTGTTACTACTACTACTACTACTACAACTCCTACTACTACTACTACTACTACTATTACGACTGCTACTACTACTACTACTACCACCACTACTTTTACTACTACTACTACTGCTACTACTACTACTACTACTACTCCTGCTACTACTGCTACTACTACTACTACTACTACAACTACAACTACAACTACAACTACAACTACGACGACTACTACTACGACTACGCCGATGACGACGACGACGACTACAACAACAACAACAACTACTACTACTACTACTACTACTATCACTACTATTCCGACTACTACTAGATAGTAGTAGTAGTAGTAGTAGTAGTAGTTGTTGTTGTTGTTGTTGTAGTTGTAGTTGTAGTTGTAGTTGTAGTTGTAGTTGTAGTTGTAGTTGTTGTTGTTGTCGTCGTCGTCGTCCTCGTCATGCTAGGAATAGCAGCAGCAGCAGCAGCAGCAGCAGCCGCAGCTTCAGCTGCAGTAGCTGTAGCAGAAGCATAAGAGCAACAACATCGCCACCGCAATACCCTAAGCTGCCACTCTGGCTCCAGGCGAAGCATTCAGTCGTACTTGTTTTCGATGGGCATAGTTTTTGGATACCCTCACACCGAAGAAGAGGAACTATTGCCGGGCCCGTCGAGATGTTGCAACTCTGGACACTCTCCGGAGAGTTGGTGAAGGGGATACCCGTGGAGGAGCTAGAGACGCTAAGCGACGTGAGGGGCTTGAAGCAGCGCTTGAACCAGTTGCACGGTGTGGCTCCACGGTTCAGACAAAGGGTCCTTTCTAGCGGCGACTGTCTCGAAGATACGGATTCGCTGCATTCAACCACGGGGGATTTGCATCTCGTGCTCTTGCCCTTCGCCGACTTGTCGCAATCGCAGGCTAACGACCTAGTAGCCGCTGCTGAGCGGGGCTCCATGGCAGAGGTTGAGTCCATGCTGCAGCTGCCCTGTGATCCAGATTTGCTTGATGTGAACGGCCGCAGAGCTTTGGTGAGGGCATCCGCCAATGGTCATGTCAAGCTAGTGCGCTTGCTGCTGGAGGCTGGCGCTGACAAGGACGCCGCAGATAATGCGGGTCGCACAGCTTTGATAGAGTCATCTGACCAGGGTCATGTCGAGATTGTGTGCTTGCTCTTAGAAGATGGCGCCAGCAAGGATCTCGCAAGAAACGACGGTTACACGGCTTTGGTTTGTGCAGCTGCCGCAGGACATGTGGAGATTGTTTGCTTGTTGCTGGAGGCTGGGGCCAACAAGGATCTGGCAGACAACGTCGGCTGCACAATTCTGATGCGGGCGGTTGTCCAAGGGCACGTGGAGATTGTCCGCTTGTTGCTGGAGGCCGGCGCAACAAAGGACTTGGCGGACAACCTCGGCCGCACAGCTTTGATGATGGCATCCGACAAGGGCCATGTTGACATCGTCGGCTTGCTGCTGGCGGCCGGCGCGAACAGGGATCTGGCAGACAAAAAATCTTACACAGCTTTGATGATTGCCTCCGGCAAGGGTCTCGTCGAGATCGTTCGATTACTGCTTGAGGATGTTGCCAGCAAAGATCTATCAAGCAACGGTGGGTTCAAGGCTTTGATATGTGCAATTCATGCAAATCAGGTCGAGGTTATGGGTTGGATGCTTGCTTCTGTAGCGTCTGGTGCCGACAAGGAGAAGGCTTTGATATGTGCAGTTCTTTTAGGTCGCGTCAAGATCGTCCACTTGCTGCTGGAGGCCGGCGTGAACAAGGACGCGGTTCCCAATCTTGGCTGCACAGCTTTGACTTTGATGGAGGCATGTGCCAAGGGCGTCGTCGAGATCGCTCGCTTGCTTTGTGATGCTCGTGCTAACAAGGATCTGGCAAGCGAAGGCGGTCTCACGGCATTGATGTGTGCAGTTGCTGCAAGTAATGTCGAGATTGTCCGCTTGCTGCTGGATGCTGGCGCCAGCAAAGATTCGGCAGACAACATCGGCTGCACAGCTCTGATGCAGGCATCCGGCCAAGGGCATGTGAAGTTCGTCCAGCTGTTGCTGGAGGCCAGGGCTGACATGGATCTGGCAGACAATCGCGGTTACACAGCCTTGATGACGGCAGCCGACAAGGGTCTTGTCGAGATCGTTCGCTTGCTGCTGAAGGCGGGCGCCAACAAGGATCTGGCAGACAACCGCGGCAACACAGCTTTGACGATGGCCTCTGACAAGGGTCTCGTTGAGATTGCTCGCTTCCTGCTTGAGGATGCTGCCAGCAAGGATGTAGCAAACAACGACGGGTACACAGCTGTGATGTGTGCAGTTGTTGCAGGTCATGTTGAGATTGTCTGGTTGCTGCTTGAGGCAGGTGCCAACAAGGATCTAGCAAACAAGGACGGGTACACAGCTTTGATGTGTGCAGTTGCCGCAAGTCATGTCAAGTTCGTCCGTTTGCTGCTCTTGTTCGGTGCAAACACGGATCTCGCTGACAACTTCGGCCGCACCGTTCTGATGCGGGCATCTGGCCAAGCACAGTTTGAGATCGTCCGCATGTTGCTGGAGGTCCGCGCCAACACGGATCTTGCAGACAACCTCGGCCGCACGGCTCTGATGGCGGCATCCGGCAATGGTCATGTCCACATGGTCCACCTGCTACTGGAGGCTGGCGCGAACCAAGACCTGACAGACGGTGGCGACCGCACAGCTTTGATAGAAGCATCCGACCAGGGCCATGTTGACATCGTCCACTTGCTGCTGGCGACTGGCACCAATAAGGATCTAGCAGACTTTTTCGGGGACACAGTTTGATGGCAGCATCCGCATCTGGTCATGCGGAAATCGTCCGCTTGCTGCTGGCTGCAGGGGCAACCAAGGATCTGGCAGACAACGTCGGCCGGACGGCTTTGACGAAGGCATCTGCAAACGGTCATGTCGATATCGTCCGCTTGCTGCTGATGGCTGCCGTGGATAAGGATGTGGTAGACACACATGGGGACACAGCTTTGGCGACGTCGTGTCGAGATCGTTAGATTGTTGATTGAAAGTCATGGATCTGGCAAAGAACGGCGGTTGCATGGCTGCGGCAGCCGGTGCAGCTCATTCTGAAGTGGTGCGGTTGCTTCCGGAGGCCGACGTCGACCAAGGATTTGCCACACAAGACTATAAGGTCTGATGGGGATCCAACAGGGTCCCGTCGATATCGTTCGATTGCTGCATGAAAGTGTTCCGAAATGGACGGGTGCAACGACCAACCCTTGTCGAACGTAAAGAATCACTGATGCTGAGAGATTGTACAAGACCCGAAACAACGGTTTGACGAACAAACAACAAACAACACAACCCAGTTCTGGTCTCCAGTCGCGAGACAAGAAACACATGCCACGTTTACCCCAAACCCTGGCCCTAAACCTTAAATCTTAAATCCTAAGCCCCTAAACCGCTAAACCCTAAAGGGAAAAGCCTAAACCCCTAAACTCCTAAAGCCCTAAACCTTTAAACCCCTAATCCCTAAACCCCTAAATCCCTAAACCCCTACACCCGGTTCTTGTCGAGTCACAGACCCGGCGATACGAGCCTGTAATTGCCAAAGTGCCTTCGCCCTGTACCAGACATCCTCGCCTAGGTCCGGTTCGTCCGAGTGTTAGTGCTGAAACATGCTGAAACCCTAAATCCTCAACCCCTAAACCCCTATAAACCCTACACTGCCCTACACCCGGTGCTCCTAAGACGGCCTCGCCAGGGAGCTCCGGCTCCTGCGCCGCGGCCGGCGCCCCCGGCGCCTGCAGAAGCGGCCGCAGCTGGACAGCTTTGAGGGTTTAGGATTTTAGGGATTTTTAGTGGTTTTAGGGTTTAGGATGGTTTAGGATGGTTTAGGGGGTTTAGGGTTTAGGGGGGGTTTAGGGTTTTAGGACTTTAGGATGGCTTAGGGGGTTTAGGGTTTTGGTGGGTTTAGGGGTTTAGGGTTTCGGGTTTGGGGTTTAGGGTTTAAGGTTTCGGTAAGGGTCTGGGGGTTTAGGGGGTTTAGGGGGTTTGGGGTTTGGGGGTTCACTTTAGTTCCCGGCTAAGCTCGATTTTGGAAACGGCCGGGATCTTGGATTTGGGATAAAGGGTAGAGGGTTTAGGATTTAGGATCAAGGGTAGAGGGTTTAGGATTTAGGATAAAGGGTAAAGGGTTTAGGATTTAGGATAGAGGGTAAAGGGTTTTGAGTTAGGATAAAGGGTAAAGGCTTTAGGATTTAGGATGGGTAAAGGGTTTAGGATTTAGGATAAAGGCGATAAAGGGTTAGTTTGTAGTTTCGAAGAAAAGCCTCCCGCATTGTAAACTGCCAGCAGAGCAAGAAAAGCAGGACGGAAGGAGGCTGAGAGAGGGAGAGAGACTGACAGAAAGATCCGGAGGGGAAAGAGAAGGTGTACAAGATGAATTCCCGGATCCCGATCGTTGAGGTACAACAGATATAGTACCTAAGAGGGTTTAAGTCAAAATAAGTTGTTCGGGAGGGCCATGTTCCTCAATCGGATGTTCGTCGCCGTTCAGAATTTCATGTCCGCACCGCGAATCATCCGAGTCCGTATAAACTTCTAAACCCAGAAAGTCTTACACGCTGATTCATACAGCCGCCTACAGTCCCGAGCCCTACCCATGCAATCCTGAACCTGCAACCACGTGAGAACACCGAAACTTACAAGATCGAGGCCGTCCCGACTCCTGTGCCGCGACCGGCACCGGCACCGGCGAAAGTAATCGCAGCTGGACTGCACGCAGGAAAGCTGCAGGGAAAGTTATGAAGCCGGATTTTTTGGGCCTGCGGGCCGAGGGCCCCTTCACCCCAGGATTCCTTATGATAACAACACTATGATTAAAGGAGCCCCAAAACCCTAAACCCTAGTCTAATCAATCCTCATCCCTGGAATGTCAGGCAAGCTGATCCCGCTAGGCAGGACTCTGGGTCTTAAGACCTAAATCTAAACCCTAAACCGGTTGAGGTAGGAGGTCACGAGCTGCAAGGGGGGTAGGGTGTATGTATGTGGCTAAGAGAAGCCACTGAGCTAAGGTGGCGTGCAGGGAGCTTTTGCAGAATCTCAAGAATGTATTGCGTAACTTGGGAGTTTCCGAAAATAGGGGGGTTACCATATTTTGGTGTTCTTATAACAAGGATCCTACTATTTAGGTGCTATATTAGGGTCCCCTATTTTCGGAAACCCCCAATTGTGGTCCCGATTCCAAGTTGCCATGCTGGAGGATTCAGAAGATCCGGGGGTAGTAGAGTGTCCAAGCCGCCAGACTTTCCAACCAAATTTTAGGGTTTAGGGTTTTAGGGTTTTAGGGTTTAGGGTTTTAGGATTTAGGGTTTGGGGTTTTAGGGTTTAGGGTTTTTGGGTTTAGGGATCTTCTTGGAGCTTTGGATCCCAAACTGGCAACCCCAAAGCCTACCCTAAATGCATGTTCGAAGGAGACAGAGTCAGAGAGAGACGGACCACAAGATAGGATATGAAATCCCGTATCTCCATCATGGAGCTACTGGCATCACTTGTGGGTACGGGTCATTCTTGGGATGTTTGCGGCTGCTTGTGCTTTAAATGCGGCAAAGCGCGAGCCGCAAATTCCTGAAGCCTGATGCCATCAAAGCCAGCAAAGCTTGAACCCTAAACCGCAAATAAACCTGAATCCCACCCAATCCCTAAACCCTGTTCCCTAAACCCTAAGCCAGAAGCCCTATAATCCCTAAACCCTAAACCCTTAAACCCTAAGCCCAAAACCCTAAACCCTTAAACCCTCTAAGCCCAAAACCACCGAAGCCCACAAGCCCACAAATTCCTAAGCCCTATAAGCCCTAATTACTAATCCCTAAATCCTTAAACCCTAAAACCCTAAGCCCAAAACCCAAAACCCTTAAACCCTACGCCCTTAACCCTTAAACCCTTAAACCCTAAGCCCAAAGCCCTAAACCCTTAAACCCTAAGCCCAAAACCGGCCGAAACCCACAAGATCGAGGCCCTCCCGACTCCTGTGCCGCGACCGGCACCGGCACCGGCGAAAGTGATCGCAGCTGGACTGCACGCAGAAAAAGCTGCAGCGAAAAGGGCTTAGTTAGGGTTTTGGGGGGTTAGGGTTTAGGAGTTTTAGGGGTTTAGGGCTTTAGGGGTTCGGGGTTTAGGGGTTTAGGGTTTGGGGGTTTGGGGTTTGGGGTTTAGCCCCAACGATTTAAGCTGAATCCCGGGCTCAAGCAAATAGGTTTGGCGGTCCAGGGCCCTAAACACCAGAGCCTAAGCCCTGAACGTGGCTGGAACGTGGCGGAGCCATATGTTGCCTCTTTGAGGATTTTGAAGGCAATGTTGGGGTCTGAGTAGCTAGTAAGGCTATCACCAGGTAAATCCATGCATAGTTATACGATGATGTACTCTCGCACCCTGTTTTTCCTATCACAAGAGGGCTGGTCTGCTGTATACGGGCATCTAGCGCTAGTATGCGGATTGGATTGTTCAACCTCCATCGACTGGGATAGTGAACAGGCTTCACTCGAAATATCCACAGAAAAAAAAGAAACAAGGTTTTGAAGGCCCAAATTTAAATCAACCCCCCTAAGCCCCAAGCTCCGAACCTTGTGCGAGTGTGCGAGTCGAAAAGCCCCGCTAATGGGGAGGCTCCCATCGGGTCGATCATCTTCGGGGGCCCCCAGGCACGGCAGATGGAGGGTTTCTGGCTTTAGGAAGATGGCTTAAGGGTTGAGGGGTTAAGGTTTAGGGTTTAGGGTGTGACCTTTCCCGGCCGACTCTCCAAGCCCGGATGCAAAAAAGGGTTTAGATCCCCAACATCATACGGCACCGTTATAAAAAAAGGACCCTAAACGGGACCCCAATTTCAGAGAGCTACCCATGCATGTCAAGTTTGGGTTCAGGGTCCCTTTGGGGCGTTTTCGGACGTAAGATTTTTGGGTGCAGCGTTTAGGACTCATGGGGCTAATTGGGGTTGTCGTAAAGTTAGGCGTTCTTGTCCAGACACTCATGGTTAGAAGTTCCGGATGCGTGTTATGCACGGGTTTCGCGCCTTTCAGGGTTCAGTCGAGAACCTGAGCCGAGGGTTCACCTTTGGGGTTTAGGGTTCGACTTTGGGGTTTAGGCTTCGACTTTGGGGTTTAGGGTTTAGGGGTTCGACTTTTGGGGTTTAGGGTTTAGACTCCCTTTTCTTTCAGGGTGGATTTGCTCAGTCCTTTCTGCTGGCAGCGGACTTGGCCACATCTGAAATGTCAGTCCGGCCTCCATAATTTTAAGTTGTATGCATAGAGGACGATTTCTTCAAAACGGACCAGTGGCCAAGGCTCTTGAATTTCGAAGGGGCTACCCCAGCAGATCTATGTATGCAAGCCCGCTCTAAATAGCAAGACAAGCTGTATTCTCCCTGAGTTCTCAGATCCCGTACCCCGAAGTGCTACCCAGATGCTGCCCCTGCCCATGGGAGTTCCGTAGATGTGTTCGGAACGGATGCTTTGAAGGTGCTGAAGGCTCGAGGGTTTCGGATGCAGTTTCTTTTGGGGGGAACGAGGCTCTCTCCGAGGCTCCAAACCCGAGGCTGACCAGAAGGAGAAAACTTTTCTGCCATAAACAATGATAACCAAGAAGACGAAGTACAATGGAGGGTATCAGCAACGCCGCACTACAACCCGAATCTTAAACCCACACCTTGTACTTCAACTTGTGTAGCACCTTTCTAGTGCCTTCAGAAGGCCTGACATTACGGTGGCCCGTTTTGTGGAAGTTTGCTCCTTAGCTTTGCTTCCCAGGAGGTCCAGATTTCACAACTGCAGGGTAGAGGGTAGAGGGTGTAGGTGACAAGGAGCACTCAACAGCTACATGTTTGATGTTATGATTTCCTTGGTTTTGGGCAACAGCTGGGGTTTCAGGCTTCAGGGATAAAGGTTTAGGGGGGTTAGAAGGTTCAAGGTCCGGGCATTCGGAGTCTGTTCGTCCTTCCTCCAACATTCGATCGCCTTCCTTGCACTCTGGAACCCAGAGAGCAAATCTCTGCTTCATGAAGAAACGCCGCGCACATACTTTAGAAGTTTAGGCCCAGAGAGTGGGAGTTTGATTTGATCCCTTTACATTTTGCCGGGCCTTCGTTGCGTACCTATAGCATGAAGCCACTAGCCAAAATAACCATGCTGTACACCCATAGGCTCCATAGTAGTTCCTTTTTGGGATTACCTTATAGGATCCTAAATACAACCACAAAAAGGAACTACTATGGAGTCCTTGGATAAACACAGTAAAGACCCGGCTCTGACTTCTGAACCTACACCCTAGGGGTCCATGTACCCAAATAGTAGATACTTTGGCCCCCAAAGTACCCAAATAGGGCCTACTTGAAGGCCAAAGTATCTACTATTTNNTACATGGACCCTTAGGGACAGGGCCTTAGAAGTGTTAGGCACGACGCGACAACACCCTCTTCTACGGACACTGTTTGCCCTAAGCCCCATAGTTGTTTAAACCTCTCAGCCCTAAATCCTAAATGTAAGCCCTCATGGGGAAGGTTGGAGGCAAACAAGCACTTTTGGGAAGGAGGAGAAGATGGACTCTCAAAAGGTTCAAAGTAGGGGCCTTAATAGTTATAACGGGGTTTTGGGGTATATTATACC
>CAJNJA010059208.1:12099-23931 GCA_905231915.1 Symbiodinium necroappetens
ATTGGTAATTATCTAGGCCCCTATATACGTCTTGTCCTGGGGAGATCACAGAGCTGTCGAAGCAGAAGGATCCTCCGTCAGTGAATAGGAAGGTTGCGAGGGCGTCGCAGGGTTTAAGGTTCGCGGTCTTAGGGTCTGCAAGGAAAGCCACAGGGTTGTTCCACAGGGTTGAAGGTTGTAGGGGAGATGAAGAATTTAGCAAGACTCTTCCCGTCCAGTCCCGACGTGCTTACATTGTTCCCCTAAAGCCTACGCCGGAGTCAACCCTAAGCCGTGATTAGCCTTTACAGGTGCAAGCCGTGCTTAAGCCCCTCGGTATCCCCAAACCCTGAGCCCTAACTTACCGTGAGCCCTCAACCGAATACATTCACCGTAATGCGAAACTCGAGACAGAGATCCCGTGATAGCACCTGCTAGCGAACGCCAACCGTCGGAGGACTTGATCTAGAAAGCCGTGACAAATCCTCAAAGTGTGCGGTTTGGGGTGTTGGGGTTCTGGGTGTATGATGGTATAGGGATATAGGGCTTGAGTTTTCTGACCTAGACCCTAAACCCTCAACTGTGGGGGTTCGCTCTGCTTCTCTGTGTGCTTTCACCGAGTCACTGCCATCTTGCAGAAGTTGCTTTGACTCGGCCAGTTATGTTAGGTTGCCTGACGACGTGCGAACCATTTTTCTGAGAACTCTGCAGGAAATCGGAAGTCTAAAGGATTCTAAACAACCGCGTGTATTCGGTACTAGTCCGTTTCTCTCCTGGAGTTCGTTGAATGGCTCATGTCGTCTACAAATGTTGTCCCGCATTCAAACACCAAATGGTGTTGACCTTATATACCTCTGTTGCTGGCAAAGCGAAGTGCACGAAGGGCCGGTTGATTCCAGGTCCTGTCTCAGTCTTATCGCAGTGTCCCTAAACTCATGGATGCTCAGCTGCTTAACCGCCGTGCACACCAATTAAGCGATACGTGTTCATCCGCACCCACCCACACCTGCACCTACAAGCGTTCAGGTGACCGTTTTTATGCGACATAGCATTGACTCGCTGCTTGGAGGAGACTACTTACCCCATTCGCTTGGATCTGCTTTTAAACACAAGTCTGGCGGCCGTACGCTCTTCAAAGACTGATCTGTTGGGATTTGTAACTACAGCTTCCTTCCAGCTGAAATATTTGCAGTCAAGTTTTGGAACCCACCGGCCTGGCCGCCCGCTCCAGCGAGAGAGTGATGAGGCAGAGGAAGACAGAGGTCGCATTACTATCAGCACTGCTTGCAATCTTGGTAATTTTAGGGTTTAGGGTTCAGGGTTTAGGGTGTGGGGTACGTGTAGGTTGCAAAGGTCGAGGGTTCAGGAGACCCTGAATTTGAAAATCTTGACAGCGTCTTTGGACCTGCATCTGGAAAGTCCCAAAACACGATACTTAGCGGCTCTTATATGACATTGTCTAGGGTATAGGGATGTTGGAGTCCTGAAATGAAAACTGATATGCCAGACCCGCACAGCCCAAGTCAATCCTTGCAACGCAAAGCCCAGGAGATAAAGTCTACAAGACCTGAACCCCGTAACGCCAAAAGGATGGTTAAGACGGTTTGAGAGGAGCTGATAGGTCGAATGTTCAGGAAGACCGCGCCGCAGGCATGATTCAAGTCGTGGCCTTGGCGGTCTTGGGCTGTTCCAGACCAGCGTGCTCTTCTTCAACATGGTTACAAGTAGGGTAGGGTTTAGGGGTTTAGGGTTTAAGGCTCTTTTAAGGGATCTGTAAGGGTTCTATAAGGGGTCCTATAAGGGGTCATACTTTGATTTGTTTGCAGGGAGGCAACACAAAGTAGAAGGCCAACCATGGAGTCCTGTCCACTATCGATTATCGGGTTGCCTTTATATCCCCAAAAAAAACACTCACTGCCACACAGGGTGTCTTGCCGAATTCGAGTCGGGTCTGTTTGTGGAGTTAGAGGGTTTCCATGATGGAAATTCGGGCTTGACGCAAAAAAGAAGGGTTGTTGTTTTGCCTGTTTGCTAGGGTTTCGGGTTCTAGGGTTAAGGGTTTAGCACTGCTTGACGGTGACGGCTGTTCCGGGCGAGACAAAGAAGCCTGCTGCATCTTAGGGTTTGAAAAATGTTAGGGCCTACCTATAGTCTCCATAGTAGTTCCTTTTTGGGATTACCTTATAGGATCCTAAATACAAGCCACAAAAAGGAACTACTATGGAGCCCTTGGGTATGGCCTCTTGATCCTCCAACAAGGACTGAAGGCTTTTCTGGTTTAGTACCGGGGCGTCTGGCAGCATTTTCAGGAACCGTATTTAAATGGAGCCGCGACTTGGAACAGCACCAAGGTGGTTTGCAGACCAGTTCCGATTGCAGGCTGGCCAAAAGACTCTACACACAGATGTTCAGACTTCAAATTTCCAAACACGCCAACTGGAACTCTAAAACCCTTAGCTAGTTCAGGAACAGTACGCTCCTGCAAACGCGTTTCCTTACCACGCCAGACTGCTTTTGCGCATTGGTCAGTGTGGTCTCGGCTTTATCGAGGCAGCCATGCAAGGCCAGCCGGTGTCTCTTTCTTGCACCGCTGGAGGTGAAAGGTGTCTCGACTCTCTCTGTCTCGCCAGAAAAAGTTGCGGAGCCACAGCCGCCTGGGGCAGGGACGCTAGTCAGAAAGGTTTAGGGCCAAAGCGTGGAGCTTGTAACAGGGGCTGTAAGGGTGTTGTATGATTTTACAGAATGTATGGTCATTAAGGGTTTATAGGATCCTAGAAAGGGTCGTAAAAAGCAGGACTTCTGAAAGGGCTTGACTAGTCAGTAGTATCAGTCGAAAGGATTCTCTGGCATAAACCCAAACCCTAAACCCCAAACCCTAAAACCGAAACCCTCTAGTTATTCGGGACTTCGATCATGGAGTCGAGGGGAGGTATGTGCCTGGAAGGTTGTGGGCGGGAGGGGTGCGCCGCTGCAATGCCCGAAACCCTAGAACCCTAAAGCTCTTGAGCCCCGAAGCCATAAACCCCGTGACCTTGGCCTAGAACCCTTCAGGGCTTTAGGGTTTAGGGTCTATAGGGTTTATAACCCTTTAGGGTTTGGGGTGTAGGGTTTACCCCAAAGCCCAAAGCCCGGACGCTCCTAACTTCGAGCTGCTACCCGGCGCGAGGCAAACCTGCACGGGAGCTAGCGTACCAAAAGGTGCCCGTCCCGCCGTTGGCCTAGGGGTGGGGGCGGGGGTGTAGGGTTTACGACTGTGGTTGTGGGGGTTTAGAGTTTCGGGTTTGGGATTGGGGTTTGAACGCTTAATCGTCTTAATAATAGTTAAGGGATTGAGGGTGAATACCTTAGATCATGGTCCTGCTGCTTAGCGTGTTTTTGTCCACTCCAGGGACCATTGCTGTAACGGTTTTCGGCCTTCCTTCCTTTCCAAGCCCGCCTTGCAAAACAACCGGAACCCTGGCCTCGGCCTTGAAGAGAGCTGCGTCTGGAGAGTGCGAGAGGCCTGTATAACCACAGAACTCAATCCTGAAGGCCTGAAGCACCCATGGCAGGGTTGTAGACATCCCAAAGTGGGATCGCTAAGCTTCTGAGCTAATCCTGAACCCCCTTGATCCTCAAGCCAGGGAGCGATAAGCCCGAAGTCTTTCTCCGTTGTGAGGCACGAGTGAAGCCTCAACATCGACCCCATCCAAGAGGGACGTATACTGCTCCCCTAAACACTAAACTGACACAGGGAGCGCTTTTTCACCTCTACCTTAGACCCAAGCATTCCTAAGCCAATCTAAGGACCTAGAAACCCTAAGCCCATTATGAGGACGTACCTTTCCCCAAACCCTAAACCCTAAGCCCTAAAACCCTAAACCCTATAACCCTAAACCCTAGAAGCAACAACTAAACCCTTTGTCACTCCTTCACCCAGGCCCCAGTCGAAACCGGATCACGGCCACCATGCTGGGCGCCCGCGGCCGGGCTCGGGCGGGACCGAACTGCCGGGGGCCCGGTCCGAGGAGCATAAATTAGTACCGTCGCAGGAACTGCAATAGGAATACCCATAGGCCCCTAAGTAGTTCCTGTTTATGGTTTATACTTAGAATCCTAGAGTCCTAGAGGGTGATCCCAAAAAGGAACTACTTAGGGGCCTATGGGTAGTTTCAAGTTTGGTTATAGTTGTGCTCAGAGTAGGAACAGCCAGGGCGCTACTGTAGTAGATAGTGGTGACAGTGGTCATACCCAGCAATAGCAGATCGTCATGATAGTACGAGTTTAACCGCGAGCATACTGGTATAGTACTCATTTGATTCAACAAGAGCATGTCCAGAACATCCCCTATCTAAGCGCTAAACCCGAAACCCTAATACTAAGCCGTAAACCCTGAACCCACACCGCTGTACCCTAGGAATCTGACTGGCCCGCCGCCGAAAAAATCTAAGAACCCGATATCCGACAACCCAAAGCCCTAAAACCCTAGACCCCCAAACCCTAAATCCNNCCCCCCCCCCCCCCGCCCCCCAAAGAACCGTAGGAACCCTCAGCTCTAAAGAGCGAACCGGATCAGAATCCTCAGCCGGCAGCCGAAAACCTCAGCCCCAGAAGTTTTGAAGAGCCGAACCTACGCCTCAGAGTCTGTCGGGGTTGAGGGTTTAGGGCCAGTTTAGGGATTATAGGGTTTAGGGTTTGGGGATTATAGGGTTTAGGCTTTAGGGATTATAGGGTTTAGGGATTAGGGATTAGGCTTTAGGGTTCGGAGTTTGGGGTTCAGGATTTCAGGGTTTGGGGGTTCAAAGGAGCAGGGTTTAGAGCTTAAATTCCCGGTGCCTCGGTTCCTGGCATGCGCATAGCCCAGGTGTAAAAGGGGTGTAGGGGTTCGGAAGGACCGAATAACAAGGGCTTCTACTAGGGTTCCAGAAGGGATCTACAAGGATTTGCGGGGGTTTCGAAGGGTTGAACGGTTTCGGTTTAGGGTTTAGCGTTAGGATATTCAAGCCCCTACACCCGGATGTGGGGCCACAGAAGAGCCTTCTACTCCAATCACCCCCTCCAGCAACGAAGAGCATCGTCGCGGAGCCTTCTTGTTTGCGCTGTGAGGCTGTGCCTGGGCTCCAAAGTACCTTTGAGAAGCACCTTCACCTCGAAGATCTTAATTTAATTCCTTAAGACTGAGCCTTAAGCCCACCTTCCCAAGGTGCCGAGAGCTCGAAATCTAGGTTCCTACCTGTAGCTTCCGAACCCTCAGCTCGAAGCTAACTTATACCCCGAATCGGAAGAAGGAGAGTAGCCAGGGAGTAGGGTTTAGGGTTCAGGGGGGAGATATTTGGGTTCCGATAGCTCTGTTTGCACGATGCTTGCTCAGCCCGACAGACTACGTAAGGCCAGAAGCCTTGTACCCTACTCCCGGCTCCTGCTTTGCTAAACCCTGACTACGTTTGCTGATTGCGTTTGCTGTCGGATCCCGAAGAATAGCTTACGTAGTTCACCTAGGCTACTTTCCGGGATCCAAGACCCGGCCCGGGGGTCTAATTGCAGCTCGCCATGTGGTGCTGCTGCGAGACGGTTGAGGATGCGACTCGGACGCATCGATGCAAGTCGCAGTGCGCCTGGCTCCCCTGAACCTACCCTTCACCCTGAACCCTAAGACCTGAACCCTAACCCTTAGCATCAAAATAGCCCAAAAGCCTTGCATAACAGGGTCTTTGGGCCCAAGCCCTTAAAATATGAGTCCTTCGATGCTAAGGGTAAAGCTACCCTCGTGGCTTGGCGTAGGCGGGTGCTCCGAGCTCCTCCAAGCGTTCCAGAGACTGAGGTGCATAGCAGGCCTTGTGGTTGAGGAATTCTTGTAGCTGCCGATTGCTTTCCACAGCATCCCGTATAGTTGTCCTTGCAGCGGCCTCTTCAGTAGGCCTAAACCCTGAACCCCCCAAAACCCTAAACCCTAAACCTTCTGTCGCCGAAGAGAAGGCTTCACTGTCGAGGCTTCAGATTCAACGACTTTCAGGCCCCGAGTTTGCGCCCAAAGCCCTTAATGTCAAATCCAAAGCCTGGGCCCTTTAACTTCAAACCCTTATAATTAGAAGCCTTTAATTCAACCCTATAAGCCCTAAACCCTGAGCCCTTTAACTTAAACCCCTTATAAGCCCTGAAAGCCTTACGCGCGGGTTTAGATCGACCTTGGGGCCCAACGGCTAGACGCTTTGCCCTTAGCATCGAAGGACTCATATTTTTTAAGGCTTTTGGGCCCAAGGACCCTATTATATAAGGCTGTTGGGCTATTTTGATGCGAAGGGTTGGGGGTTTAGGGTTTTGGGGTGCATATCTTGTCCTTAAGGGGATTGGGGCGGGTGCTGAGCACGTCAAAAGAAAGAGAAGGAAGGTGGATGCAAGCTAAGGCTAAAGGAGCGATTGTGTAGTATCATGTTGTTTTGTTGAGACTCTTTTATGCCTCAATCCTCAAGCTCCGAACCCTGCCGAGGCCGTTCATCCCGGCACGCAGGGTTTTAGATTGTAGGGTTTATCTGAACCTTGCAGTTTTGCTTAGGTTCTGTTTACGGTGATTGCAGCAGCGTCCCAGCTGTTGCCAAGCCGCAGAACCTCTTATCAAAGACTCCTCATCCCGACATCCCAAGGTGACAGTTCAAGTTCAGTCCAGCCCTGTTCTGAACGAGGCATGTTTCGTTTCTAGTTTCTTGTGGAGTTAGGGGACCTGAGGCACACTTTGCATTGAGGCGCTTTCATTTAAGGACCAGCCTGCCTAGACTCCTAACACTGGGAAGTTGGAAGTTGTGGTTCCAGAGAGTTGCGACCTATGGCCGATAGCCTTATGGACAGAGTAATGTGGGGTTCCTGTGCGGCGGAGCGCTCCAACTTCAGTTCATTCCTTCGCAATTAAAATCATGGCAAAATAGTATTCTACTGGTTAGGGGCTTATGTAGAGGGTTTTAGTTTAGGGTTTAACTGCTAAGGATATTCTGGGGTTTGCCAGTTTCGCAGCCCGAAACCCTGAACCCTAAGATCCTGCACTCCCGTGTCGATCTTTGGAAGTACAACTCTGAAACGTTGAGGTTAGGGTTTAGGCAGCAGATCAAGTGTAAATATCCGGCTTGGTGCTTAGGGTATGAGCCGGTGAGAAGAAACACTCCCGAATTCTTGGTGCGTAGAGGGCCGTGTAGGCTGTAGGATGTTTTGTATAAGGACCCTTCTAATCAACAGGTTTTGTTTCTTCGGGTATGCAATCATTGAAGTCGTTGAGTCATAGTCTGAGAAAGAGGTTCTATGGCTTGTAGTCGAAATGATCCGAGGCAGGATTCCCGATTTATACTTGCCTGCAGGATATGAAGATAATGAGGCTGCCCCACCTAAACTGCCCTAAGCCGCAAAACCCCAAAACCCCAAACCCAAAACTGTACCCCAAACCTCCCAAGCCCCAAACCCTCAACCCCAAAGCTTATAAACCCCAAACCCTCAACCCCAAAGCTTATAACCCCCAAACCCTAAACCCCCAAAACCGCCCCAAAACCCTAAACCCCAAACCCCCTAAACCCTAAACCCCCCAACCCTAAACCCTAAACTCCTAAGCCCCAAACCCCCCCCAAAACCCCAAAAGCCGCCCCAAAACCCTAAACCTAAACCCCTGGCCTGCAATTGTCCGAGAGAGAGAGAGTCTTTGGGCCCCAAGAGCTCAGATTCCACTATGGGGGTTTAGGGTTTAGGGGCTTAGGGTTTAGGGGTTTAGGGTTTACGGGTTTAGTGTATTTAGGGGTTTAGGGTTTCGCGATTTAGGGGTGTAGGGTTTAGGGTTTAGGGGCTTCAATACTTGCCAAGTCGGTTAGAGTTGAGGGTTTAGGGTTCTGGGGCTTCCTTGATATGATTGCAGTAGAATATACCCCCCCAAAACCCCTATTCTAATTATCAAGGCCCCAAATTATGAACCCTATCATAGATCCCTTATAGAGCCCTTTAAGGATCCCTTTAAAGGAGCCCTTTTCTTCGTCATTAATATCATTATTATCACGAGTTATTATTATTATTATTATTAGCTAATACTATTCTATTATGAATTATTATTGTTAATTAAATAATATTCTTATTATCATTACTATTTTTACGGCCGTTAGAGTATCGGCTGCCACCCGCCAGGATGGTGTTGCCGCCAGCGAGCCGCCAGAGAAGGGCAGCTTCACGGCTCCTCGTAGAAAAGCCCAGGAAGGGACGTTGGGGTTTAGGGTTTGGGGTTTTAGGGTTTAAGGGTTTAGGGTTTAAGGGTTTAAGATAGGGTTCAGGCGCTAGCGTGATTTGTTATATGCAACAGAGTGAATTCAGGTTGAAGCCCTTTGGCCAAGCCAGCGAATCGACTCGTGCTTTAAGGAAGCCAATCTTGCTGCAGGGCTTTTCGCCTAAGCCCCAGACCCTCCCTACGGTTGATGATGTAAATCCTGCGTTACACCTAATAAGGAATATACCAGAATTCCCATAGTTTAGGGTCCTTAAGGGTAGTGCAGGATTTGTATCATCAACAGTATTTTTGCACCAACCAAAGTTTTGATTTGACTGAGCCATAGATGACGACTGGGGGGGGAATGCTTCCTCAGCAACTCGTGGTTCCCCCAGCCCGCAAGCTCCAAGCTGAAATCTACAAGGCTTCAGGTTTAGGGCTGAGGGACTGAGCCCGAAACACTACAGAAAAGTCGCAAACCCTGAAAAGGACATTCCCAAAACAGGGCCACCCAAACCTATGAGCTCTGAGGGACCCTGGCGCCCGGGTTTGGGGTTCAGGGTTTAGGGTTCAGGGTTTAGGGTTGAGAGTTTAGGGTTCAGGGTTTAGGGTTCAGGGTTAAGGGTTTAGGGCTTAGAGGGCAGGGTTTAGGGTTTAGGGTTCCTGGTTTAGGGTTTAGGGCCCCAATGACTGGAAGGTCAAGCTCGAGTTGGAAGAGCTGAAGCCACGGATGCTGGGTGTCAGCTTGGACTCCACGGAAGAGACGCGCGGCAGGATGAAGGATTAGGGTTTCAACATTTGTGGCTCCTAAACCCTCAAACCCTAAACCCCTAAACCCAAAGCTCTAAAGGGCTCGGTTGTAAGAAGTAACGGGCGCAGGGTTCAGGATTCCAGGGTTGAGGGTTAAAAGGGTTTAGGGTTTGGAGGTTTTAAGGCTTCCAGGGTGGTAGGATTCAGGGTTTACTGTCTAGGATTTAAGGCTTCCAGGGTGCTAGGGTTTAGGGTTTGAGGTCTAGGCTTTGCTACGATGGCAGATTAGAATCTCAGAGTTCCGAGCTGTGGGGGGGGGGGGGTCCCTAGGTCGGTTTACGGATCGAGGGGATGAAGGCTTTACGTGTTCAAATTAAGTATAGTACAGAAGTTAGGGGCTTAGGCTTAGGGTTTCGGGTTTAGGGTTTAGGGTGTAGGGGTTAGGGTTCAGGGATATAGGGGTAGGGATGAAGGGTTTGTACGTGTTCAAGGATACTGCCTTGCCGTGCGAAGCAGCCAAAAGACTTGCCATAAACCCTAAACCCTAAACCCAATGTGAGCTTCCGCTAGGGCTCCTTGATAATATCTCTCTATATCTTTACTGTCCTTACTTGCAAGGAGCCCAAAAGCCTATGAAGGCCCTACACCCTAAACCCTAAGCCCTGCATTCCGAGTTTAGGGCTCAGGGAGCCCCATTTATTCCGATGCAAGGGGTTCAGGGTTTCAGGGCGCTGAGTCTCCGGGGTTCAGCACGACATGGGAGGCCCTAAGCCCTAGACTGGGTTCTTGTTAAGGGTTTATCTTTTTTAAAATTAAGTTACCATAATACGGAAAACCGCATTTTTTTACTCTAGATCCCTATTATGGTATCGTAAATGAAATCCCCTAACAAGAACCCAGTGAAGCCCAAAACCCTAGAAGTTGTGAGAGCGTTAACCCCGGGGTAAGCTTGAAGACGGGCTTAGGAGCTACCGGATGTCAAGCCCTCTTGCAGAAGGGAGATGGGCCTCTTATTCCAGGATCCGGGTACACATGCATTAGCCATCTGGCCCCAGGGTGCTTCGAAGCTGTGCTTGCTGCTGTGGAAATTTTATAGTTTCTGTTTATTCCAAAACACCTCCCAAACCAAGAGTTGGTTACAACCGTCTCGGCAGTGCCTGACTGAAGACGGGATCCTGTCTCAAGCATCTCACAACGATAAATCCTTACGGAGTCCTACTGCTCAGAGTCCTAACCAGAAGCCCGGCAGGGCTTAAGCCATGTTAGCTCTAACCCTAAGGGTCGGAGTAGTCCTTATTTATGGCTTTTGGGGCCCCAAAGTCCTTAAATACTGATTATTTGGGCCCTTAGGGTAAGCTTAAACATAGCCCTAGACGGTGAACTCCACACCGCTCGGCTCTAGGAAGTGGTGTTGGCAACACCTAAAGGCAAACACCCATCATACTCTAAGGTCCTGGGTACTATAAACTCTACACCCTGAAGCCCTAAACCGCCCTAAACTTATAAACCCTACTTACATAACCTAAACCGCAATGCCTCAAACCCCGAAGCCTCCACCTGTCGCATGATGGGACTGAGGCGGGGTCTCTTAATCGTCGGCTTCTTTGATGGAGTTTCTTGGATCTCACAGCAGGGTGTAGAGCTAGAGCACAGTCAGGGTTTAGGGTTTAGATGGATTTTGGCTTCAGGTGATTCAGGGTAAGGGGTAAGTTTCGGGTTCAGGCTGTCGTCGGCGCCAGATTTCCTTTCAAAGTTCTACCTCACCCTATATTGTAATGTACTAGGAGCTTGAGGTGGTGTAGGGTTCGATTGACAGGAATGGAGGATGGAATTTGAGTCAAGCTTTCAGGCTAGTCAGCGCCTGAGTCCAGTGCAGGGTTTGAGGGGCATGGGGGGCGAGTCGAGGGATTGAAGGTTGAGGGTTTGGTGGACCTCTTGATGCAGTCACTTTTTTCGTGGTAAGGATCTTCAAAAATCAAGTGGGCAGAAGCCCAGCAGTACGGCTTAAGGCTGTCCGTGGCATGCAGGTTTCAGAGTGCATCAAGAAGTTGGCGGTATGTCGTGAAGCCTTGGAATCGAGACCTTTAGGCACAGACCTCTAAACCCTAGACCCTGAACCCTGCACCATGTTCAGCTGTAGCCCTAAACCTAACCCTCGAGCCCTTATCATTTCTTTTGGAATTCTTGGATCCCATCTACATCTTGTTTCGACGTCGAGATCCAGCCCTTTGCGTTAAGGGTTTTGAGCTTTGGGTTCCAGGGTTTTTACGATTTTGGGCTGCCTTTTTTTTTGGCGGGGCTCGGATTCAGGGTCGTTTCGAGGAGGGGTGTTGAGGTCTGAACTGTCTTGTGGTGGTTTATGGTACCCAGAGTTCGGGCTGTGTGCGCATGCGAGGTACTCTCGAAGTACAACGAGAAGTTTCCCAGACAGGCCATCAGGAAGTTCGACAAGATCACTGCCGTGAATGGGAAGGTCGGAAATGCCAATGACCTTCGAAGGACACCACATTGTGAGCCTTGATTCCGAGCCCCGAGACATCCCTCAACCCTAAGCCCTTCGCCCCAAACCCTTAACCCGTTTCTTGTACAATATGTGCAGGCGTGTATGCCTTAAGCAGGCTGGCGTGGCAGAGCGGCAGGGCCAAGCAAAAAAAGCAAAACACGCTAATGAACCCTAAACCCTACACCTCAGCCGTTAGCCTCGAAAATCAGGATACAATGGGTTCACACGGGTTGACGGCTTTTCGTGTGTATGATGCCTTGAATGTAAAACGGCTTCAGCAAGTAATAAGGCACAGATGGGGCTCGTTCATGTTACTTTAATATAGTCTCCATTGTACTTTTTTCCCCAAACAGCGAAGTATTGAGGTTCTCAATTTGTGCAAAGAAAGGGATAG
>CAJNJA010059219.1:4636-23928 GCA_905231915.1 Symbiodinium necroappetens
GGTTGGTGGTCAGCCCGTGGGCGGGGTTGGCCGTCCCCGCGGACTGGGCTCACGATTGTGGCATCCACCGCAATCTGAGCACCCTGCCAGGTGGGGAGGCCATTGACGACAACCTCAGCTTTGAATCAGAATGTGCACACACACACAAGTGTCGCGAGCCGTTACCTTGGTACACGTCGGGGAACTTTCGGCCGTGGGTCGTGCACTTGTCGCCGTTCGCGTTATACGCGGCGACGTGTTATGGGCTGCCAACCCACCTAAGCTTGCTCCCTATCTACTGTTGGACGCCGCCTGTGCGAGAAAGCAAGACCTGAACCAACCAGGAAACTCCTAGGCAGAGGTGCGTGCGCAGGCGAGAAAGCGGAAGGTCCCAGCGGCCACCACCTTCTAGCCCACAGTGGCGGGGTGCAGTGGTGCCGCCCGCCGCAGCGGGAAACCCTTACAGCGCCGAACATCGTGGATCGGCACATCAAGAGTTAAGGATCATGACGAAAAGCACGTGGCGACCACCACGAGCTTCGGCGGGTCCTGCAAGGACTCGCTCAACGGGATCGGCGCGGGAGGAGAGCACGCGTGGTTCAAACCTTACACGCGTCCAGTGCCCCTCGGATCCCTCGGCAAGAGCAGGCGCGTGGGCCTAGGGAGCACAGCAGGACCCGAATAAAAATGGACTAGATGGTTACGCCCTCCTCGCAGACGCCCGCGGGCAAACCAGGCCAGAATTCGGCCGCAGTGGCAGTCGAGGCGAGGCGTGTGCGCAACCGCGGTTCGTGAGAACGGTGTTTTGGCACACCTCCGGACTTCCCCGCCTGAACCATTCCTCCCCAAGATCTCCCTTAAACTCTTTGTTAAAACCCTAGGCGTCCGGATCTTGCCACCGTCAGGCGCAATGAGCTACGTTTTAGGTTACAGGCTGGGACGCTCCTCGGCTGAGGCTGAATAGTCCCACTGATAATAGTACAACACGTGCAAAGAAAACTGCGCTGTTGCTAGGGCTGCTAGGGTCCCTCTGTAGGGCAGCCTTCCAAGGATGCTTGTGATTCGGTGCCAGTTTCGGCCCAGACGAGTTTCAATTTTAATCTGCATTAGCAAGTCTTGGGCCACCGACCATCATGTCGGAAAGGGTGCAGGCGCAGACCAATCCAGTTCATGTGGTTCCTTGGTCGTGCAGCACGTGAAGGTTGTGACGAGACACCTTTTGGCACCCATCGCCGTCGCGGGCAGCGAGGACAGCAACATGCTACACTGCTACACCACAGTGGGTCCATAGTGCAGTTGAAGTTGTAATATAGTAATATGTGTTCATGCGTTTCGGCAAAGGCTCTTTGCCATAAAGGCTCTTTGCCATATTATGCGCCGTTAGGACATGTAGCGAACACAGTTTGCCTTTGTACAGGGACCTGCTGCATGGCATGTAGTTGCTGCCCGGTGGGTGGATGTCGCAGACTCCGGTTTACGAGCCGGGGGAGCATTTTGGCATCTTCCCTGATTACGAGCACAAGTGCCCCATGCGCAAGTGGGTAAGTTCTTGTAACTTGTAAGGTCTGAACAGGGGTGTCTACGTGAACGGAAGGTGAAGGACACAGGTCGGAGTGTTCCAATTGTTTGATTGTGTCGTGGATTCCATGGGCAATGGGTGAGGGCAGTGAGCTGCCGGCAAGCTTTCTGCATCACCTGGCCACGTGCTAGAGGTGGCCGTATCCCGAAGTCGGTATTATGTCTGTCCAAGAAACCCCGCCGGGAGCCCAGTTCGATGCAACAGAATCCTGATCGTCCATGTCATGCGCTCCAATTCCACCAGCCACAACTTTCATGATCAGATGTTGAAGGTCGACGTTGTTTACGTCCTTTTTGGAACAAGCCGCGAAGAACTTCCCCGAGGCTGCATCGAGAGAGGGTGGGACAGAGGCAGAGTAAACGAGAGGGTCCGGGCTATTTAGTGTTATGGTTGTTGGCCAACACCGCGGCACGCGCTCAGCAGGATCAGCAGTGGCACAGGAGGGGAGTTTCATAGTTCGAGCTCACGTTGACACACGCGCCTGCAGCCCACCAAGCACACACGATCAGATGCGGTTGGGCCAGTTCGTTCATTGCTGACAACGCCAGTGGTTAGCTAGGCGAGGCCAGCACGCGCCGAACCCGCTTAAAGCTTGGGTAATCCCGCATGTTCGAACTGATGCTTGAGCAGAAAATTTTCTGAACCCGTCATATTGGATGATTCCAGGGCTCAGTAAATGACAGAAAGTTGCAGAGGGAAGAGGGAAACCAGGTCCCGGAAGCCGTCAAAAACTCCTCATCCGAAGAATGGTCCACACATTTCCGGATTGCATTCTTAGATTCGTTGGAACGGCTTAGGACTTAAGCGTTTTTTTCAAGAGCTCATTGTTTCAGAGCTGGCCAATTCCCGGCGGGCAGACGGTGATCAGCCGTTGCTTAGGTTCAGAGTTCCGCAACAGCCTGGACGTTGAATAGGTGCTATACACCTCAGAAATTCCCACGCGTGTCGCAGGCCCGAAGAAGTTCCACTATGGTCACATGAGAAATTGTCGTTGTGAAGTCTTTTATATGTGATGGGTAACGGCACGGTTCAGCTCCGCGTTCGAAAAGGTGCTCTGTCGTTGGTATACCTTGTGTACACGCCGGGGTTGCAGTCGAATGTGCCAACATCCGCCCAGGATATGTTCAGTGTTCAGTTGACGTTTCATGCGAGGATTGCAGGGCATGTGACGGCAGGTCACACACATTTGCTGTGAGCGAAGGAGACAATGAAGATATGCCAACTCATGTCAATGTGTAAGATCAGTTCTCACTACGCACAGCGTTCTGTTTTCGCCGAAGGTTCCTGCCTTGGCTGCTGAGAAACCGGTGCCGGCACTCGTCCGAACTGGCGAAGCTCCCTCGCTGCCTTGGGAGGCACATGCGACTGTGCAGCCGTTTGTATGGAAAGTGATACGCCGCACTCATTCAAAGTGAGATGCTGTAGCGGCAGATGGCTTGATCGTCGTTTCTTCAGGCATGGGCGAAGTGGACATGGAAGGGCTACTACGAAGATGCTTGCAAACTTGCAAAAGCTTTCATACAGTGATCGAGCTGCATAGAGTTGGGAGGAGGGGGAAGGAGTTTGAGCTGCATCGGCAACTGTAGCAGAGGCGTTGCACAAGTTGGCACAGATGCGATTAAGCCAGCCAGTGATTAGATTAGGTGCACCGGTGCAGCGTCTGCAAATACTCCCCATCCTAGTACCAGTTTGCTTGATCTTGACTGTGACAAGGCTCGGCGTCCAACAGTTTGGGAGTGTGACGATTTTTGGTTTCAATGCTGCTCGGCGATAGATTTATAAGATTTGGCTATATTTGGCTGAATGCTGCAGACATGGATGCTGCTGCTACAGCTTGCGGTTGACTCAGAGTCCACCTCAGGCTCCGGAGTGGATGTTGAGTGCTCTCGCGGCCATGCTTTGTGGCGGCTGCTCGGCTGTCAACTTTATTTCAGAAGCGCGAGCAGCAGGTTCCCCCTTCCAGCCGTCAAGCCTGCTCATCCAAAGGCAAATACGTCGGCATCTACTCCACCGATACGCCGGAGCAGGCAAATGCCGGTATGGGGAGGTGTAGATGCAAAGAGCCAGGACCAACCAATCAACCAACCCACCAACCCTACAACCCACCAATCCTTGAAGCAACCATCCCAACGAATCACAACCAGCCAACCAACGGACCAAACGACCAATTTGCCATGTCCCGAGCGAGTTCGTTCGAAGTCGACGGTATGAGAGTCTGAAAGCTTGCAGGCTGAAAGCTTGCAGTCAAAGTTTGAAGGTTTGCAAGGTGCTGGAGGTCGTAAGTTTGGGCATCTCGGTTCGCACCAGCCACCTCAGTTCGCACCAGCCAGCAGGCGTCAAACTTCGAACTTTCCGAACTCGAAACTCCACCCACCCACAGACCCACCCACCCACCAACCCACCGAAAAATCGCTCAACCAAACCAACCACCGACCGCGGACCAATCAAGCGACCAACCGAGCGACCAGCCGAGTAACCAACTAACGAAGGTAATTGACTCGACTGACTAACTAGCTATCTATCCATCCAACCAAATAGCTAGCTGACTATCGGCGAACCAGCTAGCCAACTACATAGTGTTTCTTTCAATTGGATACACTGGGTACAGTACCCGTTTGCCATCAGGTGCAGTACAAGGTCGACCACTCCAACGCAGCGGTGCCTTCCCTCTCACAAGCAGACCATCACACGCCATGCTATTTACTCGCCGGCTTTACCGTGTCATTTCCTGGGTCACACCGAAGATGGTTTCACGTCGTGGGACGTAGACGAGCCAAGCCTTCTCTGAAGTACCAGGGTGCGGTGGCACTGCATGGGGCTGAGCAGGTCGAGTGTTGCGGTATGGCTGAGGTCATGGTGGTGGATGGGGAGGTGGAGTTTGAGGCGACTGCGAAACATGTCGAGGAACGTGGGTTGCTGCCAATGCGAAGATTGCTCGATAGGAAACACGTCGCATGCAACTGGCCAGGAAATGCCTGAGCTGCGTGCCATCGTGTGCTGGGGCATGCCGGCGCGGGCTCAGCTCACCAGGCTCGGGGTTTCGGTGAAGGCTCCGGCTGGGGCCTCCCCTTCATTGATACTGATATATGTCATGCTGCAGGTGCAGTGGCTCAACATAAATTACTGCATTTGTTGCCACATTTTAGGTTTCTCCTCTTCTCTCTCTGACATAATCAATTTTTGCGTCCAAACTCTATGCACACGACCATTTCGGGGCGAGCTGGAGCTATGTGATTCCACACTGTGCCATTTTGCGTGGAGTGATGCATGGTACAACTCAGCGAGCTAGATATGAGGTCAGCTGCTGGCTTGTGCTATGCTGCCGCAGGAAAGACGGCAGCGTCTGCAAGGTCCTGACGTTCAAGGACATTTGAGCCCAGGGTTGGTTTGGTTCAGCTGCTGTCTCTGTGTGTGTTTGTGCAATGCCTGGAACCTCATACGGCAGGACTGCTTGGAGCTTGGCGCGTCGCAGAGCTCTGATAGCCTGGCTTCCAGGAAGGAGGCTCTCTGTCTATTTCACGACGAGAAATTGCCTGCCTGCTTCATGACCTTCAAGTTTTTTCTCGAGTTAGGCAACGCGGCCTGGACACGCTATGGGCATCATCTACACTTCCGGCACAACCGGCAACCCGAAAGCGGTGTTGGGCTTTGACGATTCTGATGGATTCGACACGTTCAAGTGGGCGTTTTAAACAGAACCCACGAGGTCATGGTGCACCATGACGCAGCTGTCGCGATCACATCCATGGCGAGCCAAGCCGAGACAGGTGCTTTTCAAGGTCGGCCCGGCAAGGGTTTAGATCCCTGCTTCAGGCCAGTGTGCGGGACTCGTGGCGGTGCCTGAACCGTGTCTAATGCTCACGTATGTTTGTGTCTGTTTGTTTGTTGGATGTGTCAATATATGCGCATAGCATAGAATCATAGAAGTAACGCCGCGCTGACCCCAGGATTTGCATCAGACTGTCAGGCCAGGGCAAAGGCAGCCTCGTTGAATTACACTGGGGCGCACATAACTCAGCCTTATTCTAGGGGCTGCGCCCACGGGCGGGCAGCGCAGGTACATGGAGCAACGCCACGCACCCCCCCCTCACTAAACCCCACTGATGCTGATGATGCGCGCCCACTTTGGGGTCCGCCGAACCCGCTGGGGCTTCCGCAGCCCACTCAACAATTTGCAAAACATCCCTCGCGCTCCTGGGGTCGTCAACGGGAGTTCCAAAATCTGCCATCATACCGTGGGGAATGGCAGCAAAACGCCGGCGTTGCCGGGTGAGCCTCCAAACGAGGTCCCGTCGCGGCCCGGTGGAAAAACGCAGGTCCGATGAAGCAGGATCGGCGGCACTGCGTGTCCCGCCGTTTCCTAAAGCTAAAGCAAAGCCTGCAAGCTACAGCTCGCCTCAGGCTCGGACTCACGGGGCGCATGCGCTCGGGGACCGAGCGCTGCCCGATTTAATGGGCCTAAATTTGCTTCACAAGAAACGCGCGGAAGTAGAGCAGACATAGGATCTGCAATGCCTGCAAACATTGCAAGAACTCTGGCTGCCTGCATGCTACGGCCAACAAGTGGCGGAAGAAGTCTAACGAAAAGACTCGGAAGCGCCGTGCACAGATCACTCTTGAAGCATGTCGGGCCGAAATACAGGCAGGAAAGCAGCAACGACATCAGAATCCTTGCAGGCAATGCGGAGCCGTCTGTGCCGACAACGACAAAGAGAACTCGCGAGGTCTCTGCGCTACTCGCCGTAACAAGTCAAGCCTAGTCTGGGGTGCAGCCTTGTTTACATACGAGTGCCAGCAATGCAACACGATGGTGCAGTCCAACATCCGAGGCGGCCGCATCGACACACGGAACAGGTCAGAGACCAGAACACAAGATGCAAAACAACATTGCGGGCACCAATTCTACTTGAAAGACGGCCAGATTGTGCAAAAAGAATACAAAAGAATGCACATACCAATGCCCGCAATGCAGCGCCGCCGTGCATATACGGGACGGCCGAATCAATGGGCCAGGCAATGACCTAAGTACGACTAAAAAACACGCGAAAACCCGCGCCAGCCGGAGGGTCGAGATCAGCAGGGTGGGCAGGGTAATGGGCGGTGTGGGTCTTGGTTGGCGGCGTGACTTTTGGGGGGTTGAGCAGGCATTAGGGTCGAGTTAATGGCTTAATTGCGACTGACTAAGCACGAAAACACATTGTTTCGGAGGGATGGAAGCGCCAGGCGACGAACGCCGGCGGGCGCTGAAGGCGCGGGCGCTTTTTGGTGAACGGGGGAGGCATGGAAACGTTAGGCGACAAAGGGGCGCACGCGTCCGCGGATGTCCAAAGGAACATGAAGACGCCAGGCGACGAGCGCTGGTCATTGCTGGTCCAGGGGAGGTCCGGGACGGGAAAGAGGGGTTGGGCATGCGAGCATGGTGAATCGAGCGCAGGCGCTGGGGGGCGAAGAGGGGTTGGGCATGCATGAGGCTGCATTGAGCTCGAATTAAATCACTCAATTACCAACACTTTACACACGAAAACACATTGTCACGGAGGAATGGAAGCCCAAAAATTCGAACGCCGGCGGGCGCTGAGAGCGCTGAGGGGTCCGGAGGGATCCGTGGGGGCAAAGAGGGGTTGGGCGATGCATTGGTTTCAAAGATAATTAATCAATTACTATGACTTTTCACACGAAAACGCACTTTCGCAGAGGGGTGGGAACACTAGGCGACCGATCGCCGGCAACGGGAAGGCCAGTTAAATGACCTGGGTTTTGGATGGTTTTGGTGGGCGGTGTGACTTTTGGAGGTTGGGCATGCATTAGGGTCGAGTCAAATGACTTAATTACGACTAAAAGAACACGCGAAAACCCGCGCCAGCAGAGGGCGCTGAGGGGTCCGGGGGCAAAGAGGGGTTGGGCATGCACTGGGCTCAATATGGCTCAATATTAAATTAACATGTAATTAACCAGTTACTATCATTGTTTACACGACAACGCGCAGTCGCAGAGGGACGGAAACGCTAGGCGACGGTCGCAGGCAACGGGAAGGCCCGAGGGGGTTCGGGAGGGCAAACGAAGTGGTGGAACACAGCTTCTGAGCGCCGCCAGGGTTGACGGATAATGAGTATAAAGAGTCAGAGAAGTGGAACAGCTGCGGCAAAGCCTCAATCTGGAAAAACATGGACGGCCTTGGAACAGAGTCTCCCTGTGCCAGCATATCCAGCGCGGATTTTGTCGTACCTTCCTCTCTCGCACGTCGCCGGCTCGATGATGGACATGTGGAATCTCGCCTGCACTTGATTGCGTTTGCAGGTGGTTTACTTCGTCGCCCATTGGAGGCTGAAACCTTGAAAGCTTTGTAGCGCGAGTCCCTTTTGCGACAACCGGAGTGGCACGGCATAGCATGTCTCGGTTCATGGGTCGTCTTCTTGCCAACAGCTCGCTCGGCAGACAAGAAAAAATGCTACGGAGCACGTTCAGCCACTACCCTGTCTACAATTGTTTGAGGTTTCCCATCTTCATGGCCGGCAGCAACCGAAAGTTGCACAGCACAATCTATTTTGCCCGTCCCTACGACCTGAAGGAGATGACCCTGGCAGCCCGCATCCAGCGTCTCTTCTCAACAGACAGCCTTCGTACTGTTGTAACCATCGTCTTAGGTCAAGGAGCCAGGTCAGCATGTTCCGGTCTGGAAACTTTGCAATGCTGCAATGCCGCAAGATGCTGCGAGGTTTGTGCGGCCGACCGTCTTCCTCGGCGTTCCCCGTGTCTATGAGAAAATGCAAAGCCGGATGATGGCGGTTGCTTCGACCATCACGGGCCCGGGCAGCGTGGGAGTGGGGCTTGTCCGCATTGTATCCGTCTCGGTTTCACACCCTCGACTACATATCCCCGCATGCTTCTGATACCGGGCATCCCTCGACGGGGGTTGTCGTCTTGGTTTCTGGCATCTGTGCCTATAATCGCATGATCAATCGATCGTTGTTGCCGTCTGTACGGCCGTGGGCAGGTGTGAAGAAGTCGATTGCCACATGGGCCAAGGGAAAGGGGCTCGAGTACTGCAGAAACTTGCAGGCAGGGGCGCCACTGCGACTTGGATGCCTTGCTTCCACCTTTGACCATGCGACGGTGTGACATGAAACTTCAGCACCTCCACATGTTCTGCTCGCTAGCTCCAGCCGAAAGCCATGCGATACGACCCAAGTTTCACCACACATGCTCGGCAGGCCGGCGGTTCAAAGGCGAAGCCTTTGTTCTTGACCATTGCAGTGGGCATCCCAGGTCGCGTAATGCTTTCAGGACCTTTCAAAAGGCATCGGGCATTCAAGGCCGCCGATACAGAAAAGCACGCACATCATGCCTCCAGCCGGTAATTGTCAAACTTGCCAAGGACAAGTTGATCCTGTCCAAAGCTCGCGACGCATTGGGTTTGGATCAGTGCAAAAGCCTGATCGTAGGCGGGCCGATTGCTTTCTGGATGCTCCGTCGTTCCTCGAGCTCGGCAGTGCCAACTCATGTGTTTTTTTTTTCGGGGTTTTTGAGAGGAATCACTTGTGGTCAAGTGCTAAAGGGTACTCTTGAAGACTAGGTGTCGAAGAGGTGCTCAGAAGTCCAACATCCCCTACAGCCTCGAAAGGTGCTGCTCCAATTTCTGCAGACACACTGGAATACTTTGGCCAGCTCGGCATGATGATTCAGAACGCCCGGAACCGAGGGTCGAGTGTGAGCTGAAACCCACGTAGTAGAAACTTGTCATCCCGGCATCAGAGCCGAACCAAACAAATCTTGACATTTGCACTGGTCAGTGGCCTTTATGCAAGGATACAATGCCGCAGGCTTCACCTCCCACATGCCGTTCACAGACAGTCATTTCGTGTGGCGGCAGTGGCGATTGTGATGGTGAACATTGTGATGATGACGAAAGGGCTAGTCGGGAGGCAACGGGATACCGTTGGCCGCCACAAACTCTAGCGGCAGCAGCAGCGGCGGCGATCGCCGATGCTGCCGCCACCAATAGTGTCTTCGTCACCACCAGCACCACCACAATCGGCATGACCACCGTCATTACACTGTCATTGCCCTCGCGACTGCAGCCGCCTGCCTTCGATCTTTCGATGACAGGACTACCTACACGTACTACTTACTACTGCTGCTACAGTGCAACGACGGCGACGACCAAAAAGATGTCGACCACGGCCGTGGTGAATATCGACACAAAGCTCCAGCTAGAAATTCTTCCGACAATCAAAGCATTGTGCCAAGGTTTACGGTATGAGCGAGTCCTCGGGACTTACCACATGCTGCATGCCATCGTGGAATGCCTTCGGCACCGTTGGCCAGGCGCCTGCGATCGGTGTGTTTTACGGTTCGCTGCCATAGGATGCAAATGTGAGCCTGTCCGAAGTGACTTTAGCATAATGTATCGATTGCATCCCTTCCCTCGCCATTGAAGCATTACATCAAAAACGGAAGGCGGCAGAGTCCTTAGTGCGACTGGGGCATGCAGCGGAGCCGAGACGTGTAGGTGAAAGACAGTTTGGGCTGGTACTGTAATCCCAAGTGTACGTGACTCGTGACACGCCTTGCTCTCTTAACAAGTGCTGAGCTAGTCGTTATTCTAGTGGCAAGCGTTGAATCTTACGAAGGAAGGAAACTACAAAGTGCAGGCTTGTTGCTTCCGCATCGGTCACAGCCGGTGCTTGTAGGGGCATTCATGGGAGGCTTGTCCGTTAGCAAGGGCCGGCTGATGTCGATGATGCTTGCTCCATGCCCCCGTACTCTTGGCCCATCACAGCCCAAGTAGAGCTGGCTGGTACCCATGAGCGGGTCTTTCTCGGGCCTTTGGCAAGGGGCTGATGCTGATGATGCGTGCCCCTGTGGCCTTGTCCGACCCATGGCAGCTGCAGTAGGGTTAGCTGATGCTCATGGTGCGCATCTTTCTGAGTCCGAGAAGGGCAACTGATGCTCGCGCATTGCGTGGCTGATGAAACGGATTTGCTCCTGTTGCATGCCAGTCCCAGCACAGACCGAGGAGGACCAAAAGTGAGTGAAGACGGCCAGCTCATTGCAGATGATGCGTGCTCCTGTGGCATTGCCCAGATTCCCGCAGAAGCCTGCATTTTTCTGCCAACGGAGGGCAAAACAACAAACAAACAGGGCCAGCTGATGCCTGCGTCCGTCCTGTGTCCTTGTTCGGCCCAGCTCAGCCCAGGGGCCGGCTGGTGATGGTGTTGCTGAAGGGCGTCTTTCGTTCCATGAAGGGTTTATCACCACCCAGCATGAGCCAGCTGAAGCTGATGATGTGTTCCTATCTGGACTTGCCAGAGTAGGGCCAGCTGGGTGGTGGTGCTGCTGTGTCCTGCTGCGTCCCCGCCTCTTGCTTTCCTCAACACCAGTCCAACGGCAGAGTGCAGCCCCAGAGACCATGCAGAAAGAGTTTAACCGAAAGCAAAGCTGACACTGTTGCAGGCTCTGCCCGGCATCGAGGTAAAGTGCTTCAAGACCGGGCCAGGTGGAGAAAACATCGAGGCGCCTGCGGGCAAGAGTGAATTGACAAAGCTGAACTATTCGAGATTCTCTGGGCACTCGCTGCAAGGTGCCTCGATGTCAACCCAGCGCCAAAGTGGTGCCCCATGCGTGTGATCATGCAGTCTTGCAGCCTCGCGTTTGCTAACGTTGCCGACGGGTCTTCAGTGGATTAAGCTGAAAACGACTGCAGGCTGTCTGTGCTATAGACTATAGACTCAGTAGATATCCAGCAGCCTGAAGAGCAATGTTGGAAGGGATGGCAGCCAAAAGCGGCACCACAAGTTGATGACATTTGATGTTAAGCCCCTAAAAAATCCCAGTGGCCAGGTGCCTGAGGACTGCCAAGGTGGCGGGAACGCACTCAATTTTGCGGTGGGAGACATCGTGTGAATTTCGGCTTATTCGTTCAAGGGCCGCTGGTGGATAACCTCCTTGTGATATCCTGTGATTATATAGATTTCCCCACCAGGACCGCAATCCAAGCATTCTCGCTAAGCTCCGGAATTGCAAGCTCTCCTGTCAGGATGGGCCCTGTTGTCCTGTATCAAAGTTTGTCCTTGCAACCTCATGCTTCCCTGCGAGGTGAGATTTGCTTCCGCAGGGAGCTCAGGAACCTTAGAGCCTGACGGTTATCGGCGATCAGCCCTTACGGAATCCGTCAGCCTTCAACTCTAGTTGCAGCTGCAGGCAGTTCCTAGAAATGCCCTTGGATTCTGAGCACAGAAAGCCACGTCGGACTCGCAACGGCTTAGCTTCCTCCTTGCAGGTGGCCGGCACATTATGAGTGGCTACATGGCTAACCCCAGGCAGGTGAGTTTTGATGGCGGAAAGCGTTGGTTCGTGCGCAGTGGTTTAAAGGTGAGGGTCGAAAGGTCGAACAAAAAGCATGGCCGATGCCATGCCGTCACTTGCTGTAGCGGCTGGAGCGACAAGCTAGGGGTGAGCGAATGGCAGCTTCTTCGGCAGGTTCGGCGAGGCGCACGTCAAGGCAGCTTCTGCATTCGACACGAGCTGTGTCACATCTTTCTGGGGCTGGCTGTTCTTTTGGTCGGCACCAGGAAATCAAGGAAAAAAACGAAAGCACCATCGACAAAGATGGCTGGCTGCACAGCGGCGACAAGGCACCACCAAGCTGCATCAGTGCTACACTGTTCTTGAATGCATAATAAAAGGTTCCGTAGCCATTTTGGTTCAAGCTGGTCGTGGCTTCAGTGCTTTGGTGTCGCACCCAAGAGGGCACAGCCCCAACAATGGCTGCCCGGGCGCAAGTCGTGGTCAAGGCGGCTCAGATCAAGAAGCCCAGCGCCGGCCCTGATGACGGCCTTCCCTTTGCAACAGGTCCCAAGCTCGCAGACCTGTCTGCCAGTGTGGCTTCGGGCAGTGAGGAATCCCTGTCGAAGGCAGCGGTGGAAGGCTTCCAACGGCCAGCCATACAAGATACAGATCAGATCTTTGCTGCGGCACAGGACCACTACCTTCACCTGGGCATGGCGAGGCAGGATCCCGAGCGTTTGAAACGCCTGCAGGTCTTGGACGACGTGTGCGAAGGCAAGCTGAGCGAGGTGATGAGCATTCCCCAGAACTTCGTGGTGCTTTCCAGTTCGGAGACCCCGGTTGCAACCTTGCGGTGCATTGCCTTCAGCGGAATGCCTCACGTCACAGGAGTCACGGGCTTCACGCAAGGAGAAGGTGTTCTGCAGCTGAGTAAGCTTTCCGGTGCTGGGGGTCGACATCGCCTGCATTGTCTCATGCAAGAAGCTGTGAAGACCTTTTGAAGGCGATGAGAAGTGGAACAAGGCCAAGAAGTTGAATCGGTCGTTGACCTTGACTGAAGATCGCAAAGAGACTGTTGAGCAATGGGATGTAGAAGGTAACTACACGTCTAAGCACGGCCTCAAGGCCAGCAGCATGGCTATCGAAGTGGAGGGCAACATCATCTCCGCTAATGCAGAACTGTCGAACTTGGCGACTATGACGACGCACTTCTCATCGAAGGAGACCAGGACAGACTATCAGGTGGCTGCGCGGCCACAGCCCCGGCAAGAGCAGAGCGAATGCCCAGGCTGCCCTTGCATGGCGATTCTCCTCGCCCCTTGCGTTCCCCTTATGGCCTGCCTTGCTGCGATCGAAGCCTGCCTCTCCTGCCAGCTGTGCAAGCCACAGCCGTCGCAGCCATCGCAACGGGCCTCCCTTTGCCCATGCTGTCCCAAACGGCCTCCGCCTCCACAGAAACCTCCGCCTGTGGTCGGCCGTGCAGTGATGGTAGGAAACTGGACATCGGTGGAAGGAAACCTAGGAGAATGGCAAGGCTCTGCTATTCACCGGCCTGGTTTTGCGGATGGCATGACAAAGGAGACGAAGGGAGAGACAGAGAAGGTCGTCCACCAGTTCTTCTACCCGAAGGTTCAGGATTGCAACGGGGATCAGACGACTACCACCAAGTACGAGAAGATGCACGTCATCCATGTTCTCTACCGCCTGCCGATGCAGAGGCCCACCATCTTCACCGCCTGGGTTCACCCAGACCAGTCGGGAGCTGCTGCCCTTCGCTTCGTCCAGGAGCTCAGTGCAGCGGCGACGGCTCGATGCAACAGCTTGGAGGGTACACAGGCGATCTACCAAGCCGAGTCCAGTGATGCGGTTCTGCAGCGGCAACAGCACTTCTCCCATTTGTGGAAGCAGGCAGCCGGGTGGTCCCAATATGGCGATGATGTTCATGGCGCGGAGCAGGCCGATGTGCAGACAGTGGTGCTCCCAGAAAAGCCAAAAACATGCGGCCAACAGGCCATCAAATGGGCGCGAGCCCAGGGCCTGCAATTCTGGCTCAAGGTGGCCCTGGCGGCAACCTGCCTCGTCCTTGTCCTGATTTTGGTGGCCCAGATGTGAGCAAAGCAGGTTCGGATGTGGATCAGGGTGTGATTAAAGCCAGCCTTTGGGATTTAGGCTTCGCAGCGTGTCGCACGCGGCCATGACTAAGACCCTTAGGAGGTTGTGGGTTTATTGTTCTGTGCTCCGGTGCAGAGCCTGCTTTGGTAGACTCGACGTCTTAGGCGACTCTGCGCGCCACGCGTGGCAGACTCGTCACTTTGTGTGGATCCGTTCGCTTACACCTTCCCTGAGCCCGACACCCCTCGGCTGCGCCGCGTTCGGCGCTGCTGGGTCGGCGGTTGTTCCTGCCAGGGACCCTAAGGGTCCATATAGGAATTTAAAAACCCGAAATCCGTTATTTTTACAGGTTTGTCTTTTAACAAAATTTGCCTTGTATTTTCGGTGGACTTAATTCAATATAAACATATATATCTATATGCTCATAGTACATGTGGACCCTTAGGAGGGGGTGCGCCGCACCTCGGGAGAAGGCAACGCCCCCACTTTTGAAGGTGGCCCTCCCTTGTGCCTGAAGGCAGAAGGTTGCCTTGTCGTTTCACGAAGAGGCTGCTGTCTAATTTGCTCAAGAAGCGATTCAGCATTTTAGGGTTTAGGGCTTGACATGCACCCAAAATTCAAGACTGCAGCACAACTTGTTCCGCGACTTGATGCGAGTGGAAGCTACGCTGCACAGACCTCGGCAATTCAGACGACGACCGGCGATGTGCACTGCTTTACTGAAACCGCGGTGCCCGAGGAGTTGACTTAGGGCTTAGGATTCTCTCCGGCAAGTGGATGCACGAGCTGTGGAAATGATGCCAGAGATGCAAGCTGGCTCGACCGCGTCCCGCAGCCCTTTGGTATCCCTCGACGTAGGCGGGGACTTTCGGTGGAATCTCTCTTAGCGGGACCCATCTTGCTGCGATTTGTTGGCCCTCTTGGAGGCCAGACTGTGCCCCTAGATTCTAATGGGGGCTTGTAAACACAGAAGTCAGAAGTCCCACACACGATGATCCGCTGCATGGTGGCTGCGACCGCCTTTCTAATGGCTGGCGGCGAGGCCTCGGACTGGGCAGACACTACCGTAAATTGGGGCAGATTTACCATTCCGCACGCTCCCAAGTTTTTCGGACAGTTGTTACAAATTCGCCGTTCCCAAACCAATGTGCCGACACTACTAGCACCGTGCAGTCCTGATGTCTTCAGTCGATTGTCGAAGTTCACCTGCAAACATCTGCAGTACACGACGTTACATTAGCCAGCTTACCAGCAGACGGACTTTGCAACAAGTTGCAGGCTTCCGACCTGTGCATCGTTGCCGGCTGTACACTGAGCCAGTGAGCGGCACAGGAACCTCTCCAGATCGTTCGATTCGGACAGGTCCCCAGCACCGCACAGCTGGTGGGGTCAATGACAATGTTGTCGCCATTGTTGGCATTTTCATTGCCCTCCAGGGCTCTAGCGGCTCGGTTTCGAGAGTTGTAGGTGATTGATGGGTTTGTTCGAGCCCGGTTGTTGTGTGCTTGCACCGTGAACCAACTCGTAGCTGATCTTGCCAGTTACCCGGCCTACCCTGAACGAGCCGGGAAGTACGGTATACCATACACCGCACTGCAACTGGGACAAGCATGGTTCAATGCACTCATGCTCCTAGATGTTTGAGGTTGGTGCGTGGTTGTCTCTTTGCCTTTCTCTGTTGATTCGTGTGCAGGCTTTTAAGTGATACGGATCGATGTTCTCTGGTCCTCACTTTTCTGCTTCAGGAGAAAGGTTGCCCAGAATTGAAATTCGGTTACCAAGCATTGGTTTCGCACATCTTTCATAATTCCCGAGCAGCAGAGTGCTCTTGGGAAGTGCGGTGGCTATAGTCGCCTTCTGTCGGGAACACCAGGATGTGAAGTATATGACCTGTCACTTCCCCGAAGGCTATCATCGGGTGCGAAGCTCGCAGCAGGTCCTACGGGGCTACTCTGAATTGGGCCGAAAGGTACCCTCCACCGTAGAGCAGTCGCCTTGTACACTTAGAGGTTCACAAAACAGCTCTGGCGGTGCTAGCACCGATCTAAGCAATCATGCTTCTTGAAGGTCGGTGATGATGCGTGCTTGTCTTGCCTTATCTTGTTGATGCAATGATTGTTTGGGTTTGATGTACTAAGGTCCCCACCCAACAGTTTTAGGCAACGAGTCAGGCTTGGAGATCGTTTGCTGACCAGGGCAGGCTTCGCGTGCACTAAGTGTGCCACCTCGCGGCATTTCCTGCAGAAAGTGACGTTCTTGATCTTGAAGTTGTAAATGGTTGTGTAGCACGTATGTGCTCAGTGCTTTGTGACGTTGCTGGTGCGCTCACCAAGTGTGCAGCTTGCCCGGCGAGTCCGGGGCATTAAATGCGCATCCCCGTGACGCAGTCAAAGGCCTTTTCCGCGCTCTCTTAGTTGGAAAGTCAGCAGAGGCACCTGGTTCCTTTGCATTCCGAGGGGTCATCTGATGTTGCCCAGTCTGGACCGCTACCAAATTCTGACAGAAAAAAAGATCGCACCGTGGGCTGACGCCTTACCGCTCGGCTCGGTGGCTCACCAAACTACGGCTTTTGTCTCCTCGCATTTGTGCGTGTTATTCTTCTATTTGCTCTTCCATTGTCTTCCTGCTGCTGCCTCTGCTGCGTTTGCTCTGGCTTGCGTGGGGCGATGACGCTGGCGGAGCCCCATGCCCGCTTGCGTCCTACCCCTGAGGGGTGGAGACCATGCGGGTGCCTCTCTCCTTGCCGCGAGACGACTTCTCTCTCTCTCTCTCTCTCTCTCTCTCTCTCTCTCTCTCTCTCTAAAGGGTTATACGTTTTGTAAATGCATAGGTCTTGCCGTGATTGTCGGTTAGCTTGGTTCGCATTCTTTCTGTGCTTGCACACATCGACGACCACTCATATGATGCCAAGAGTGGTCGACATGATAGCCTTGCACACACTCTTGATCCGGATCCAGACATGCCCGATCTCTAATCCAGCCGATCATGGTTGCAATCGTTCTGAGCATTCCGAGCTGTTGTTCCCACTCGCCCCCTTTGCAGGGCTGCATGGACACCAACGGTGTCGTGCGGATTACTGGGCGCTATAAGGAGCTTATCATCGGTGCAGGCGGAAACATGCGGAAACTCGGCCTGCCGGAGTGATGACCTGTAGCATGGGGCCTTGTAAACAGAAGGCTGTGATATTCGTAGTTAGCTACAAGCGATGCCACCCATGAAGAACCAGTTGACGCGGCTGGAACAGTAGAAAGAACCTACCATCAACCACCCCACGTCAGGCGGCGAGAACATTGCACCTGTGCCGGTTGAGGACACTGTCGGAAGCTTGGCTTCTTGTTGCGACCAAAACAATTGTCGTTCCAGGACAAGATCAAGCAACTAGCGCCGGCCCTCTCGAACGCCACAGGCTCAGAAGGGAGAATCTGAGAAGGAGCGAGGAACATGTCCCCACCCCCAAACGCCTTGCAAGCAAGCAAGCAAGCGAGGAACATGTCATGAACAGAAATGACCGGGTGCAACTCAGAGCTGACAGCCGCCTTGGTCAGGGGCTTCCTGGTCCCAATTAGACTTCGGAGACAGCTGCCAATTCTGAGGTCATGATGGTCGGAGACAATCGACGCTTTAACGTAGCATTAGTGACGCTGTTGGCAGAGGCAGGGTCCGGGGTTGGCTGCAGGCTCCCCCATCAAGGCAAGCCTACGGTTCTCGTTCCTAAAATCTCCTAAGCCTCAGCTTTCCCACTCCCCATCTGAGCGCCATAAAGTAGCAGGGTGCAGCATTACAGCTTCGTCGCTTCAGTGTGTCGCTGCCTCAACTAGGCCTGTGTGTGCCGCTTGCGACCAGGGCGCAACAGGTGAACTTCCCGGAGGCGACAACCTCACTGGAGCAGCACTGGAGGCTCTTCTTGCGGGTTCGAAGATGTCCTCCTTCCTCGAGATCTGGTCTGTGATCTAGCCTTGATAGCACACTTCCATCGCTCGACAAAGGTGATTGTCTATGTATGTACTTGTGTAAGTATGTGTAAATACAAATAATTAGATATGTACACACACAGGTTTGTATATATATATATGTGTGTGTAGGTATATATATATATATGTATGTATGTATGTATGTATGTATGTATGTATGTATGTTCATTCATACATACACATATGCTCGCCCCACAAGCCCCTCACAAAGATCCACGCATGCGTGGTTCATGGGGCATGCAGAGCACGAAACAGTGCAATGCTCAGAAACTCAAAAAATTTCCAAAACTCTTCAAACGCTGTAATGCCCAACAAAATTCAATATTCCCAAATTCTGGTATCTATGGCGAGGCCGGTACCAGACACCACAAAAAAATTGGAATGTTCTGAGCATTGCAGTGTTTCGTGAGTTTCAGGGTTGGGAATTTTGGAATTTTTTAGCCTTACAGTGTTTTGTGAGGCTCAAGACACGAAACCTTGTAATGACTCAAACAATAGCAAATTTTCCAGCAATTATAGTAGCCGGCCGCGAACACCGTAATGCAAAAGAAACCAACATTTTGGATGGCTTCGCCACCACCGAGCCATAGATGCAAGGATTTTGGAATTTTTAAAGTGTTTTGAGCATCACAGTGTTTCGTGACTTTCAGGGTTGGAAATTTTGGAGCCTTTTTGAGCATTGGAGTGTTTCGTGATGTCCCGGACAGGAAAACCTGCATCACAAGATAAACGGGAGCTCTCAGCAGCTTTCAAGGACTAGAATGACTAGAAGTGCTATCTTATGTGCCTTCTATTCTAGAACAGCAGGCGTTTTCATTACTCTTGCTTGATAAGTATGAAGAAGGCCCATCTTAGTCTTGTTTCATTTCATACTGAAGACTATGGGAACTTGTTTACATTTTGCTATCACTAACGGCTATTAAAGGACAATGGAGACTTCCCATGCTCCTTCGACCGGAGCAGTCCATCTCGGTTCGGTCCATGACACATGCGACAGCCGGAGCTGGAACCCGGAAGAAGAAACCCCGAACCCCCAAGGCCCCGAAGCCCAAAGGACAACCCGAGAGCCCACAACCAAGAGCAAGCGCCCAGAACCCAACAAACGCCCCGAAGAAGAACACAATCCCAGAGGCAAACCACTACGAACACTGTCGCTGTGAGCCGTATACATACATACATACATACATACATACATACACACATACACACATACACACATACACACATACACACATACACACATACACACACATATACATATATATATATATTTATTTATATATTTATTTATTTATTCATATTCATATTTATATATATGTATATATATATACGTGTATATGTATATATCTATATCTATATATATA
>CAJNJA010059230.1:0-23925 GCA_905231915.1 Symbiodinium necroappetens
GCCCCCCCCCCCCCCCCCCACCCGCACCAACGCACGCTCTGACTTACTCAGACTTACACCCGAAGACCGCTTCAACCAAGTATTGCCAGGAACGACTGCAAGGGGCTTAGTCGCTGAACTGGGCTGCCGGAAAGCATGGCATAGAAGGCACTCGGGAGCGTGTCCAAGTCCTTGTTCACCAAGACCGGTTCACCGTCCTCGCCATCTTCAAGGTTCTGTGAATCCCGGACCGTAAGACTGTAAGTGCTCGGCAGAGTTGGTGCAGATGGCAAATTGCAATTGAAGTGTGAGGTCAGAACAATACTGCTGTGGCGGCCTCCACGTAGGAGACTTGATTGCAGGATCCAAAAATGGTCAAAGAGATCCAGGCAAAGAACCTGCCGACCACCGCCAAGCGGATGGTACTCGAGTACTCGAGGATTCGGAGTTCTGAGGCGCTGACAGCATGGTACCCCAAAGGAACACGGAGATGGACATGAACCTGGCTTTAGGCCGTCGCAAAAACAGACTCATTGAAACGGGACTGCTCGAGCGTCGCAAGCTCTCAAGTAAGCCCAGGAGCTCCGTGAAAACTTTGAGATTGAAGATGCTAGAGAAGAGTGACTGGACACCTGCAACAGCAGGTGGCTTGTTGCTGTGCTAGGTGCATTTGCCCACTTCAATATGTGCACCTGGGAGAAGAAACAGCAGGCCGGTCCTGCTGGTAGCTGCTGGGGGCACGGCACCGCAAATGTCAACGCATCAACTTCATCCAAGAATTTGGACAGGTTCGTGAGCCCACTGAACCCGTCCTGAAAAGGAACGTCAATCCTGAGATGTGGCTCACACGCAAGGTCGCTTTCGACCACACAGGCTAAAACAGCCACACGGAAGTCCCAATGCCCGAAACTCAAGGGCACGCGCCCCCAGCCAGACGTGACTAGATAGTCACGGCAGTTAACCATGCTTTAATTCTCAACGGCCGAGGCTCGTATAGGCACCGAGAAAACAGTGAAGGCGGCAGTATCAATTATACCTACATGGCGACGGAGAGGCAGGGAAAGCGAAGCTTCAACTGAGTTCGCTTCTACCTACCAATGCCAAGACTGCATCGACCACAAATGCTTACATTCCACATCCCAAAACTCGACCAGCGTGAGCATTTAGAACTTTAGTCTCAATTTCACACCGCCGGCGATAAGCGGCTCCAGAGCCCAGGATAGAAGCCAATTTGCGGCCCTGAGGCTACCAAGGGCTAGGGCAGAGCCCCAGAGGATAATGTTCGTGTTCAAGAACTTCCCCTGAGTGCCGATGCCAATCGACGCCATGTCTGTCGGGCTGACCAACACAACAAGGCGCCGCTAACTAAGCCATGTAGCTCCCACCGGGGCAAAATGGCTCATCTCCAATTCGTAGTCCTCGGCGTTCATCGCAGCCCAGCCCGAAAACCGGAATTCAGCTGAGGGGTGGAGGTCGTAAACGACGATCAATCGGTGGAGCAGCGCCAACTCGTGGAACTGGTGAAGAGACATGAAGTGCTTGATGCTGTATATGTATCTTTTGTGTGTGAACATTATCTAAACATCTACACACTCCGAGAGATCGATAAAGCGAGAGAGAGAGAGCGAGAGAGAGGGACACAGACAGGGTGCAGATGACACGATGGTTGCACTTCCTGAGCCTGAACAGTAGAAGCGACACCGGCTGAGATAGATCGTTCGTCTCCTTGGGATGGTACGAGACGCCTGGTACACCAGTACACATCTACCAACAGTGCACATGCACAGATGTAGTGAACATAGCAAGACAATCTCTTCAGCGCATGACTTTACTTCTGTGGCAGCCGTTTCAACTCGAGTGCAAAAAACGATGTTCGTCCTGTGCAAGACCAAAAAATGCAAGGTATGTACCACTGAAAATGCTGCGATGAGAATGGAGGAATGCAATCAATGTCCCAGCAATGTGGGTCGAGATATCCATGATCGTGCCATGGCTAGTCTGCAAGGCACCCACCATCTACAACAGAAAAGCTGTAAGTTCCGCGATTTTTGCGATTCGTGGAACTAGCAAGCATGTCCCACAACAGCAAGCCTCAATGGCAATCTACCACAATCAGAACTCCAGGCAACTAAACCAGCGCAAACCTCGCCAGAAAGGCTGTTGAACTGTATGCCTGTAGTACAAGTGCCGCTGCTACTGAAGCAGCTATGTGATTCGAGGAAGGCTGTGGTGTTACAGATGTTTACGCTCCTACGGTCGGTCGCTGTGAAACAGCGAGTCGACCATGTCGACTTCGCAGTATGCAAAGCTACTCAAAAGAGAGTAGTCTGACCATCAATTGAAGCGGGAGCTGTTCGACAGACGGATGAATCGTAGACAACTGACCAAGGGGTTGCTGCGAGAGATGTGCGCGCAGTTGCATCGGAATGAACACTGTGTGTGCGAGTCTACATGGGAGACGCTGAATTGGCTGAACCACAGCACACATGAATTAGAGGAATGTAGCTGCATAAACTGCATATTGAGCCGCTCCTGGTTGGGGACAGAAGGGAATCCCGGCTGCTTCAGCTTGCTGCCGAGTGGCCCACATGAACTTTCGAAGGACGATGATCTCAATACATATCTCAACGATCAAAGCGTAGCCTTGGCTTGGCTGTACAGCCTGGTGCAGGCTGCCTCACGTGTGCTTGCATTTAGCAGCTAACTGAGCAGCACCAAAACGGCAACCGAGCAACCTGGTGGCAAATACCAAACACCTGAAAGAAACGGATCGCCTGCAAGCATCAGCGAGTTGTGACTGCAACATGCGTGCTCTCTTCGGCAGGACGGTGACATGAGGCGCCCATGTCCTGCATCTGTGCACATGCATACATACGTACATACATACATACATACATACCAGTACATACAAGGATAGCTGCCAACCTACATACCTACCTATTTACATGCGTGCATGCATGAATGCATACCGACCAACCTACATCCATCCATCCATCCATCCCTCCATCCATCTCCATCCATTCGTCCGTCCGTCCGTCCATCCACCCATCCATCCGTCCATCCATCCATCCATCCATCCATGCAAACACATATGGGGGTTGTTCTTTATTACTGTTGCAGCCCGTAACTCGAAAATCGCCTTGCGCTTCGCCCTTGCGCGCTCTTGCGCGTACAGGGTGTTAAACACATTCCCAGCTTGTAGCCTTGATAGACCAGCCGGAAAATAGCAAGTCCAGAATCCGGTTTGAAGATTTCGTGCAGGGAACTTGGGTGGGTTTTCAAACAACTGTCACACAAGAGGAATGGGGCATTGGTCGAAGTTGGAGGGTTCCCCTTGAGCCGCCGTTGCGCGTGCCTTGCGCGAGTTGCGCACTGAACCCTGTGTCTATATTATAGACATGGACCTGGTCTAAAGATATAGATACAGATACAAGTACATGACAGATATAAATTAGGGATGGAAATAGATTCTGTGTAGATACAGATATAGATACGTGCACAAAAACACGTCCGCTTTTGTTATTTTTGTGTTTGCATGCCGTCCATCCGTTCTTCCTTCTTTCCCTGCATGCACCCATAACGGCGCATTACTACCTGCCTGTGTGCACTTACCTTGGCACCCACGAGTACGTACCTCCATGAATGCCCACACTGCGCATCTGATCCCTTCCGGCCTCCGTGTGCTGGTATGCATATCTCCTCAGCACAAGGTAAAGCAGCACCACATAAACTGCAGCATAACACGCTGCACTGCTCGTCGCCGCTGCTGGTGCTGCTGCAGGTCAACAACACAATGATGATCTACAAAGCCATCAGCCACCATCGTCGTCATCATCATGACGGTCACCATCATCAGCAGCAGCCTTATGAGGGTGACCTTTCTGTTTACCCTGTTTACCACAAGCATCCCGTTTCTTCAAGGATTTTCCAAGTACCAATTGGTCCAACAGCTGAGCTGGCGACACTGCCGGGGTACCAAGTCCACATGTGATCCTGATGACAGGCTGTCATGCTTGTGAGGTGCTGTGCGCGCGCGCAGAGTTCTTTGAAATCAACCGAAAGCATGCCAAGCAGGAAAGAGAGGGAGAGAGGGAGAGCGACAGCAACAGAGGAAGCGAGGGAGAGCGAGAGCGAGAGAGAGAGAGAGAGAGAGAGAGAGAGAGAGGCGAGAGAGGGAGAGGGAGAGAGAGAGGGACGGAAGCGAGTGCATTCTTACCAGCTCAGCCTTAACATGCTTTAACCAATACTGAGTAGCTAAGCCATGCGGGGAGGGATCAGTTCAGTCGAGCTGATCTCGAAGCTGTGGATTTTGAAGCGGCTCACGGAAGCCCCGATAGAGCGTTCTGGGGGTTTTAGCTGCTTAGGGTTTAGGGTTTAGGGTTGAGGGTTTAGGGAACCCCTACAGTTCTACAGGGCCCTACAGCTCTCGAGTGCCATCTGAAACCACGAAGACAAAAAAAAAACACTGAGAGAACCTCTGCAGCGTGGCGCCTTGTCCTGCGTCTTGTGGCACCACGCCGGCACCTGTCTCGTCCGCGACACAACTTGGTTCAACTTAGCTGCTTCATCGAAGGATTTCCTTGGAAGATACCGTATTAAATTCTAAATATAAATATAAATATAAGTGTATTTGTATATATATATATACATTCTTTATTTGTTGATGTATTTATGTGTTTATGTTTATATTTATTTACTTATTTACTTACTTATCCATTTATTTACTTATTTATTTTATTTATGTATTTATCTATTTATTTATCTATCTATCTATCTATCTATCTATCTATCTAATTATTTATCTATTTAATATTTACTTATTTTTTATATTTATATTAATCTATTTAATACAATTGCAAGGCACCCAGGAGCTAAAAGCTTCAATCGAAAGAGGCCTCGAAGAGGGTGAGGAGCACCAGCGCTACAAGCCTCCGACATTTGACAAGATCTCAGCGGGTAAGTCGGGCCCGAGGCGAGTGCTAAGCCTAGGCCTAAGCTCCAAAACTCTCAGGCTCCAACGCACGATGATACCTCAGTGCCACAGAGGGGAGATGGCGCCTGCCGACCTTGACCTCGCCTGTTGCGGAAAGCTGACTGCAAGCGGAGGTACCATTTGTTAAAGCGCATGCAGTCATAGTGCACGAGGCGAGCAGCCTGGATGTCCTGCCAGAAGGCAACACGATCACTGTGAGACTGCTCGTACCGACCGCACACTCATGGTCAACAGTACCATGTCAGGAGTCGAGGGAAGAACTTGCGTCGGCATTGTCTGCTGCATCTTGGGTGCGTTTGAAACTCACTGGTCGGTGTGCAGAGGTCCCCGGAAAGCAAGGTTGGTCACAATTGTCTACAGCTAGACGGCGTGCCCAACAGGTTGCTGCTAGCTGCTGGCCCCTACATTGAACCACTTTCTCCCGCCTTCTGACCTCAGCCGCTCCCACATATGGTCCTTCGGATAAACTGGAACAGACTTTCCAAGGATTGCGTTCTCCAGCTGCCAGGCGGCCTCCCAAAGCTCAAATCGGGTTTCCTACTCCCGCCCCGCTGAGTCTTGCTCTTCAGCCCATGTGCGAATGCTGGAAACTGTCTGGACACGCTGCCCCAGGCATCCGGCACCTTGACAACAGTGGCCTTCCGGCTCCGGGAAGGTTCCGCCAGCAGCGGGACTGTAGACCTCGGACGCCAAGCTGCAGCCTGCCTAAAGCCCTCATGTCCATGAGTGGAACTGACCTGACTTCTTCAGACTTCATGCACCAACGTGTGGCCACCGGGCTTCGGACGCCATGGCACCCTTAGCAGTCAATTCGAAGGATGCTAAAAAACCAAGGAAACTCTCTTCGTCGTGATGCGTCTTCCAGGAGTTCAGTCAAGAGGCAGGGTCTCGGTACTGCGTGCACCACCGACTGGGACAAAGGGAGCCCCGTGGCGACAGGACAGGACAGGAGCTTCTGCGGTCAGTCTTGTACAAGAGGGGCTTCCACGCCCAGGAGCGCTCCAGACATGGCCGTGCTTTTTCCAACCGGTGCAAACACGACTCCGGCAGGTGCTCGAGCGCGGACACGCTGGAACTTCGTCGGGGCATTTTGCCAACGCATGGAACCACGACTCCTGGGAGCCCAAGCTGTAGAAACAGCTGCTTTTATCTGATCGGAAGGCTCGCAGCTTAAACAGACTTATGCGCTGTATAACTGTAGAATGCAGCATGGCTTCCAGGCATCGATTCCTACACAACATCAAGCGGCTCTTTGCATGCACACAACCCGTAGAAACAAAGAGCCTACACGGCAGGGGGCCGAAAGGACATCCAGAGCCTGCTCGAAACTGACGCACGGTCTGAGAGACACGGAGCAGCGGAAAGACGCTTGGAGTTCACAAGCGCACATTGCTAAACTCAAGTTGGGTTGAGTTCATCTTGCCGCTTCTGCGTGTCCAAGACGGCTATTTTCGTTGACGTGGACTTAGCAGCAGGGCCGCTTTTCGGAGATGGTGAAACCGCAGATTTTGCCAGGCAGCAGTGGAATCAGGCCGCCCTGAAAGCCCTCAGTGCACCTCCTGGAAGATATGGCATTCAAGACGCGGCCTCTTCACAGGGCAGCAGCCATGCAGAAGATCGGGCTTGCTCAGAAACTCACACAACACTCTTTCCTCCTTTAGACGCTTTCGTGTGGAACCACATTCAAGCCCCGCACGGACGCTCATTATCTCTGCAGCTCTGAATCTGGCCGGGCCTAACTGCGATTGCCAACTCGTTCTTGCAGTCGCTGAATTAACTGGCTGAACCTCGGCAAGGAGGTCAGACGTGCATCTTCATTCCCCGCAATTAGCCGCCATCACTAATGTGCTGTGGCATCATGTGCGTCATTCTTCGAAGACGACCCAAACGTTACTTCATGACACGAGATGTGCTACGCTCACAAGCAGCTGCGGCATCATGTAGCCCCGCAGAAATCTTGACCTGCGAGCCTGGATCTGAGAGCCCGTGCCGGGCATCGGCGTACTCACGCCGTTTGGTCTCATTGTCGCGCTGATCCTGTTCCAGCGTTCAATCGGCTTACTCGTTCGGACATCGACGGCGTGTTGTCAGGTAGGGATTGAATGCAATCCTGTAGGAAAAGTCTCCCCGACATGCAACTTCGGCAGCTGGAGCTATTGAGGCAATGCAGTGCCCAGGCCAGGCTTCGCCTGAACTTCCTTCAACTCGGCTCTCATCTTCTCCAGCTCCTGCTACGAGATACTTCGAAGCGCTTCTACACAGGATGCAATAAGTATACTTTAAAAGTTTTAAAGGGTTACCACAAGGGTGCTATACATTCTATACGTGTTACTATGGTTAGCTGCGCTCTCCGCACGCTGAAACAGAATCGCTTCGGGCCGTTAGATGCCTCCGGGCAACTGCTTTGAGTGACTCAACACTGAGGAGGGTTCAAGCAGCGGCACAGATTGCACCACATACCATGGCCCATCATCTCTTGTGGCAGATGCAGCTCCCTAAGGTCAGGACCAGCTTAAGCGCGAAACGACATGAAACGGCCCGAATCCTCAAACCCCAAACCCATCAATCCCTAAACACCTTCTTGACCGGCTGAGCCTCCGCTAGCGCCTGCTGTCTCTGCTCTGCCTGCTGTGCGCGCTGTGCTGCCTCACACCCGGCAAGCAGCTCGCGCTCGAATGTTTAAGGCTCTACCGGGTCTTGGTGTTGACGGCCGTGCGGTTTAAGGTGTAGGGATGACCACCAGAAAAGCCTGCCGGACCTCGTACCTGTGAGAAGCATTCGGGCCTTTCGGACTCCTTCAATCGAGTCTAGTAGAGGGAGCCCCTTATTCGCATGCTCAGATGATCAACCTCGGTATGCACGACGTCTACATGCTGTCAGACAGGGAATGCACAAGTCCTCTTACATGAAGGAACTCTCCGACGACTGATCCTTAAATCATCGCTGCTTCCCCAAGAGCATCCTGTGCAAACAATAGGACGCGGGAAGCTCGGTTTCAAGACGCGCGAGGCGCACGGCTCAATCAATTCTTTTTACACGCAAGAACCCCACAGTGTTAGCACACCGTTTGGGACAAAAGCTCGAGGAGTCTCATCTGTCAAGTTCGCTAGAAGGGTGCTGCTCGTGTTGTGAACATGCTCTCGTTGCGTAGCGTGTTGGGCTAGGGGGCCAGAGGTTTCGTGGTGTTGAAGAGTCTTCGGCTTACGTCAGACAATGTTGACTTTATGTTGTCGTGGGATTAGCTGAGCTTCTTAGATATAACATTATACCATAAACCGTTCTGTGCGAAGTTCTCGTATCGGTATCGACACCAGCCGTCATTCCCGTAACTGTCCATGGCCACGAGCAGAAGCTACCAAGAAGGTAGGTACCTTATCTGGTACACCACATGAATTGGCCCTCTGTTGCAAATCACATTGGTGTCTTCGTCGATTGCCTTTGCTGCCCTCGAAGTTCGATGCTCTGAAGCCGAAAGCTTGAGACCTTGGGACCCTCCGCACCTCCACTGCGGCATCTGACACCTGTGTGCATCGATGCGTCGCCGCGCGGCAGTTATATCTGGAGGGGCTGCTTCTCTAGGCTTGGAGACCAAGCCTCTCTCCAATCTGCACCAGCACACGGTCTTTTTCGGACAGGGCAACTTTGGCAGTTCGATGGGTATGGAATTGGGTCGGGATCAGCCCGGTGCAGCACTCCGTAGAAACAGGCACAGACTATTTGAGATGGAGTCACCAGGCAGGGCCTACGCTCTGCCGTAGTCACAGGCTGATTCCCGCATTGAATACACAGCCCGGTGTCATCGCCCGAGCCGACTAGATCCAGACAGAGAGCATCCGAGATTCTCACAGACCTTCCATTAATGAAAACCGGAAAGCCACTTAACCTTTTGCTTCAACACAGCGCGCTTCAATCCTCAACAGACGAAAATCTGCAGATTCAGAAAGCAGGCTAAGTGCAGAGCCACGAATTCTCGTAAGCTGCCTCTATGCTGCACTCCAGACAAATGCTCTCCTTCAAGGAAGTGCAAATATACCGAAAACATTACTTCCTGCAAGCTGCGACGGCGACTGGATGGCGAGTATGTGTCAATGTGTCACAAGTTCAATTGTGTATGTGCCTCACGTTCGTTGTGGACACGGGTTGACTATTCCATCCAGCGCTGGAGAAATTGCCGCAGTCAGTGAAACTTAGCAGACTTAGCACATGCGTCATCTTGCGACGGAGCGTGCATGTCTCGGGTATGTCCAAACTGCAAAAACGCTGCAAAACCACGATTGTATCGCCTCCGAGACCAGACGCTCTTGCTCAAGGCCAGCTTTGCTTCTGGCCAAGTGCAACAAGGGCGGTGTCTAGCCCGAAGAGATTTGCCTACCTCGACGCAGAAAGCTCCCATGAAAACCGTGGAAACTCCGCAGGCTTGTTGACGCCTAAAGCACTGTGGAGCTCTCAGCGGCACGAATCTCTCCCTCCAAGCTTGCCAAGCCAAATCACTCGAATTCCACCTTGATAAGCCCGGCAAGCGCGGAGGACACTATCTGGATATCCACCTGCTGTTTGCAAGGGCTCCATCTTTCATCTTGTGTCTGCTGACACAAATCCGGCAGAGACAACTGACAACATAGCTTGAAAAAGCCACATGCCGCGCAGTCGACATGTAGCGGTGTAATGCACTTAATACAATGCCCCGCCTTGTCAATTGCCGGAAATGTGAAAGCTGCAACAGAGGTCTTCTCAAGATAAAAGCTCAGGGCATCCCACGAAATGTGCATCAATACGACATAATTAGACCACGGTTGCTTGCCACGGCTCACTCACTTTTGCCCTCTTGCTCAATTGATGCCTGGGTCGGCACGTGCATGCTTGCGTTGCTCCATGCCACCAGAGCACAATCAGGATCAGGGGCATGAACAGCTAGCTATTTTACGCTCAGTCTTGCAGAACACTGACACCGCGACCAATGAACCGAAAGACGAGTGCGCTTCACTCGGAGCGAGTCCTCCTGAATCCATCCAGGAAGTGACCCAAGACGTCCTCGCGCCTTTGGGGTCCTGCTCAAAGCAAAGCTTGGGCCGGGGAAGCGCTTTGCACCCGGGACTTGAAGTCTGCGTAGCTTTCACGAGATATGCAAGTCGAATTTTGTGTTTGCGGAAATATAGAAAACACACGAGCAGAACCTCGCTCCGCAAGCCCAGGCTGAAGCGGTGAAAGAAGATACAAAACAATCGATACACAGACAGTCGAAGTCTAGCCGTCTAGCCCTTCTGATTCGCATCACACGCAGATCTGCCAGGGGCAACCGAAGCCCCGCCTGCTTTCTTGCTCAGGCCGGACCAGCCTCCCTCTTCACGTAGATAGTCAAAACCTGACACTGCGCACAGGATTTTGGCGCAATCGAAGCCATGTCAGAAGCCTCGGGCTATCCCCTGAAGTTGATACTGCTGGATGTGATTTTGCCACGATCCTAAGCACAGCATTGACTTTGCCTTCGGCTTCTTGCACTCGTCCACGAGCTGCAGCACGTCACCACGCAAACCGTTGACTTCCACGATGCGGTCCTTGGGCCTCAATGCCTGCCAGGATTGATCCCAGATGCGCGAGAGCTGGTTTGGCTATGCGCCCTGGTGCCTTCTCCGGGTGCTCCATGTTCCACTGCTCGATGAGGCCACCGGTGATAGCATCGACAGCCAGGGTACGACCATCCTGGTATGTTTTGGGGGCATCTGCAACACCACTCGCAAGACCCCCAAGCGACATTGCACAGTGTTCCGTCACAGTGCCACACCATGCCACCCGTTCCAGGGGCAGCCGACTCACTCTAGCGATGCAACTGAGCACAGCAATCATCTTACAGGGAGCCCTCAGAGAGATGGCTGAGTTGACACGATTCGAATCAAGTGGCTTGCCGAGGCGAGAAACTCTTGCGATTTCGACGGACTGCACTGCTCTTTACCAAACACTCAAGTCCTCATGATCCACGTCCATGCCCAAACGCTGCCCATTGGTTTTGTCCTGAGCACCACCGACAGACTCAACCTACGCTCAATGCCACTACCAACAATCAAGCTCTGCAGGGCGCAGCTACAACCACAGATTGGCAGGGCCCTGACCAAGACGATGATGAACTCTCCCTCCTGAGATGCGCGTCGGGATGGGCATAGTGGCATGGCCACGCAATGGAATACGTCGAACAGAGACCGGCCGAGCAGGGGTAGGTACCAGGCACGAGGTTGAGGAGCGACAGCTTCCTGTTCCACAGATCAACAGATCAGAAGTTCAGCTCCATTTCCGGTCTTGGACGGGAATTATAAGGCCAGGCCTCCACGACAGGGGTCTCCGGAGCGGTTGTTGGCGCTTCCTGGCCATGGTCTAATCGGAGGCATAGGTCCCGGAAACCCCGGGGGAAACTCCCTGATCGCAACATCCCCAGCTCGAAATGATCCTCCTCAACATCTTTCTCCCTCTAAAAGACTCTAAAAATAATGTCTCCACAGACCTTCTGCTCCGGCAAATCGGTGTTGCTGGACTCGTCCTGTCCCACTTTCGCTGCTGCATGTGGGCTCAGCGGATCATACAGAGTCTGCTGCGAAGGTTAAAGTGAACTGAATCGGCAAACAGTCTGATGGGCACCAACAGACGACGCAACGATGTAGAAATGTCGGCTGCGCCATCTAAGCCTCAAAGTTAACAACAAAAGTGAAGCCTGCCACCGCCGACTCTCCCCGCATATCCCCGAAGACTGCAGAATGGTGTCTCACATGCCCAGCCTTGGAGCAGCAAGTGGCGTTGCCCATGTTGCCTTGACCATGTTGGTGAGGACAGGAAAGCGACACGCAAACACAGGACAGACCTTTCTTCCAAAATCACATGCACCCGGAGCAGCCAAACAACCTGAACCCCCAGCGCCGCGGGCCTGCAGATGCTTCGACCTCGAAGATGCTTTGCACACGGTTATACCGTTATACCCAGAGCGGAAGGCTGAGCCAAGAAGGAGCGCGCGTCGGCTCTGCAGCACAAGGGCTATGACCAAGCCTAAACGAGGGCTCAGGTTAGTTTAGTTTGGCTTCCAGCAGACGTTCGTCATTGATCAGAGCCATGTCCCTGTTCGAATGAGAATTGTTGTAGAAGTCGCAAAGGAAGCCCGAACCGCCCTCAAGTAGCTGCTTAACAGAGATCTTCAGCTCAGAGACTGCAAGCCTTGACCTGGAGACCCAAACCCCTGCGCTGACTGCATAAACTGCTCAGTCCAGGACGCTTAGGGCCAGGGCCACGATGAGAAGGCCTGGCAATTACCCTTTCCTGCCCGCCTCCTGCAGCTCTCCGAATCTATCATCTGCATCTCTGGTGGCGCGGGCATTCTTCGCCTGATGGCAGTCGGACAGTGTCGCCGTCATGCTTTCGATGTCAAGTCTGTGGCTGGTAAGTACACAACTGCAGCAACTGCTTGCTCACGAAAGTCTACAATGTGCACGGCCTGAGCCATCATCAATGACTCCTCCAGATCTGACGCTTCCTCCTGGCGCAGCTCCGGAATCTCAAAAGCTTGGCAAACTCTAGAAAGCAGATCCAACACGAATCATTCCTTCTCTCCAATCTTTAGCTAGGAGGACCTTGCGACGGCGTGTCGACATGTCTCAGCCTCAGTCAACTCTCCCGCGAAGCGCTCGGCCTCGAAGGGAGGCTTCTGGGTATGGGATTGGCTTGGGAGCTCAGGTAGTTCGTGAGCTCTTCTTCATGCACAGTCCGGCACGGCCTGCGAGTTCAGGCCTCCCATGATTGCTGTGGATTTCGACTGGACCTGGCATCTCACGACCTAGCATCCTTCCTGGGCTTCTTTCGCGGTTCTCTACTCCACTGGCGCGGAAGACCCTGCCTCCTGAGCCATGAGGAGAGACCTTTCCAACTCCTCGTGGATGAAATAGCCGAGCTATTTCAACTCTATCGAATTGCTCGGATGATGTGTTTAGCGGAACCCTCGAAATGACAGTCCTCTCGCTCGTCCGCCAGCTTTAAAACCTCTGCTTGCGCCTCCTGCCTGCAAGGATGCAGCAAGGGCTCTGAAAGTCTTTCTTTGACGCCGAAATTCGTAGGCCTCATCCTAGCTTCTTCCTGCAAAGTCTGGTCCTTCTTCTCAAGCTCTGCTTCGGTTTTTTCGAGCTCCTCCCGATGCAACTCCGGCCATGGTCTAAAGTCGCGACATCTCACAAGTAAGATTAGAAGTTAGTCCTGCAGCAACTCACCTGAAGACCTTGTTCGGATGCCAAAACCTCATCAAGCTTTGTGCTCTGTGCGCCTCTTCAAGCTCATTGATGTACCTTCACGCAGGTTTGGAGGGGTCTCGATTGCACTTGGCGACATCCTACAGTTGTCATGCGGGCGTACAGCAGATCTACGGAGGCAGCCACACGAAAGGTTTAAAAGGGTCATTTTGGGGATGTGACTTCAGCCTGACGGAACAGACACGAAGCAGCCTGAATCAAAGCCCCGGTAGCAGCTCGCCTTTCGAAGCTCTTGATCACGGCAGTGTACTTCTGGACCTTGTCATTCACAATGGCCTGAATCTGCTCCACTGTGGCGATGTATTGGTTGTCACCTCAGACGGGCAATCCGTTGCAGTGCCTTGCCGAGGCGTCCAGACACGTCGTGCTCACCTCGTCCCCTCAGCCCCAAGGATCGAGCCAACCGGCTGAAGGGCGCCGACATCAAGGCTCGAGACAACCTGGCCCACCTGGCGAAAATTGTGCATGCTACATCATGGTTGCAAGGCCTTGCAACACCTCACAGCTCGCACATGCTCGCACAGCTTCGGCCAGGCCTCCACACTTCCGGTCGCCAAGGCCTGCGAGGCGAATGGCTTCAGCGGCAATACGTGCGCAGTGAAGCTTCCACAAAAGGCCTGCGAGGTAGCGGCGCCCGGCGTCTCAGGTTGCGGTTGCGGCTGTGCCTTCAGGCTGGAGATCTCACCAACTCTGAGAAGGTTTAAGTTTAAGTCACTCATGCATCTTGCATTCTTTGGGTGTGCAGCGAGTCTTGGATTTAGACGGCTTGGGGTGCTCCTCTCTGGCGGTGTCGCTCCCTTACGAAAGCACATCAAAGCCTGCTCCCGTCTCAGGATCTGGTCATCATCCTCGCCTCAGACATCACGCATGAGGCTCCCGAACCCTGGAAGCCATGGAAGCCTCGAGTCCATGTCCTGAGCGAGGCGCCTTCCTCTGGCAGCATCTTCACCAGCCTCGGAAGTCGACTTCCGACCCTCTGAGCCCATGCAACTTAGGTGGATCCCCCGAAGGTGCGACATGCGGTGGGGAGAACCGAGAAGCTCCTCCAAAGCCGTACGCCGGCCACTGCTCAAAAAGGAACCTAAACCCTTATTGAGAGGAATGGCTCATCCATGTCATCAGCCAGCTGGTGCAGCAGCTCCTGCGACTTTTCCAGCTGGGGGCTTCCTGCAACGGAGACAAAGTCTGAGCAAAAAGTGGGCGCACTCTGAGCCTGCAAGCTTCTGAAAGCTCGCAGGCTTCAAAAAAAAAGGCTGGCGCTTGAAACTGCTACCTGTGCCTCGTCTTGCCACATCCCGAGGCACTCGGATGCGATGCGGCACCAGGAAGGCCACCTGAGTCGACTGCGAAACCACGTCCCCTAGTTTTTACACCTCTGCAGAACGTGGGCAGAACACTGTGCTGGGCTGCCCACCTTCGCGATGGCGAGGATCCCAACCACAGCAAGGGCTTGAGGTCTCCGGCTACCCATGGCCATTGGAAGCAGAGGGCAGACCACCAGCACTTACAAAAGGTACTTCAACAACATGTGCGCAGGCTTGCGCGATGTTCCACATCCACACATTACGAATGGTGCACACTTGCCCAACTTGTGCAGTTTTCTCTTGGCTGTCGCACTGTCTGAGGATTGGTTCAAGCCATTTAATTTGCGCTTACTTAAAGCCGAAACTCCGGTGACGAAAGTTCGAAACGAGACACCGGACTGAAGGTAGATCACGCTCGGAGTACAAGGCCCTCCCCGGCCGCAAAGCAACACGCTCGATGCAGACGCAACAGGCGCTGTAAGCCCTGCACACTGCGCCCTGGCCTGCGCGAAACTGCACCTTTTTCAGCTCGCATAGTTGCACCACCCAACCAATCTTTCACAGAAAGAATCAGTGGTTGTCTCATGCACGACGGAAAAGCGAAAAACTGCAAGGCATATGCAAAGGTCCATTAACTGCAAAGGCATCCTCACCAAAGTTGCCAGTCAAACTGCCGAGACGGGGTGTCGATCGACAGACAACTACTTCACGTGAGGCACCAGGGAGGCTCTGTGCGGCTAGCTTTGGCTAACTCTAAAGTCGCACGTCGGCCTCGGAACTCCGGGCTACCTTCCTACTTTTTGCTGCCGACTGCAGGTGAACCTGCATCAGCTGAAGCTTCGTTCTTCAACTTCTCTTTCCTGGGACATCAGGATTCTGAAGCAGAAGAGCGGCAAGGATTCCACATTCTGGAAAACTCTACCACTGTGGATAGGAGGGGCTAGTGATGCGATGGTAGCGTGTGAGCTTGTGGCTCTGGCAAGTCTTACGACTCTCCAGGAGCTGGATTGGCCTGTCAAAGCTATATGGAAGGGACCCGAGCCTATGGGAATCATTGCTTGTGCTGCGTTGCTTTTACGGTGATTACGATGCCTGTAGCTGGTTAGGACAATGCTGGCTTTTCGTGTCCCCTACTGAGCATTGCGGCTTGCGCGAAACGATGATATGATGATTTTATAGATTCCGCTCCTTGACTATCCTAGTAATTGTATCTGAACATCTGTTTCTTCTGGTTCTCATGGTCGCCGCGGTCGACATCAGTGCGTGTCTTCGTCCTAGCTGTGAAAAATGGTAATGTGCTGAGTGGAATGATTCCCTCGATCACCTGGACGACCGTGAACCTTTCAATAGTCTGATCGCCACGATTTTGGGATAGTCAGGATAGTCCTGCTGGCCTGATGCTAGAAGTCTGACGAAATATAGTACTTATAGTACTGTATCTTGCTGACTGAAGTGCCCCAAGCGTTCTGCATACTGCCGATACAAGACTTCCCACTCCTACTTCTGCGACATCACATCCAAGATGCGACCGAATGCCGCAAAACATTACAATCCATTCACGAACTTCCTCAGCACATGGGAATCATTTCATCTGTGTCGTTCGCAGGCATCATGGGCACGAGGGTCCGTTTAGGGGCTTAAGGTGTCAGACCTCTGTGTTTAATTGAGAGTTTCTCAACCAGTTTCACACCCAAAACTATTCGGGGACCTAGAACGGGTTTGGGATCAAGGACGTCCCAACATCACCTCATGCTACATCTTGCCTTCAACAAACCCAGTGGCGTATTGACCTCTGCACAGGAATTGCATACTGTCCAGATTTTGTACTTAGTTTGGGCAGTTCAGGGTTCAGGTTTTGAACAGCTGGAACAAGACATGGCGCTGTTCCAAACTTCTCAACAAAGAACTTGCGTGTCGTGTGGTCCCGGAACGAAAACATAAGCCGAGACGCTCCGCCTGTGTCAGCAGCCGGCCTTTCTGAGCGACCTCCTCGAAGAAAGGTGACAGCTGGAAGGAGGAAGAGACAAGACTACAAGAAGGTCGTTTTGCGCAGGTCCTTTCTCTCAGAGAAACGGTCATTAAGTGCATCCGTATGCTCGCGCATGATAAGGGTGAACCTTAGCTCTTTGGCAGGTTACTTCTGGGAGAGAACTCAGACTCTGCTCCTGACTAGTGCTACCAGCTAGGAAATTCTGGTTCTGAGTAGTTCAGTGTGCTACCAGCGAGGAGTACCACACAGACTATGCCGAGCAGCTTGTAAAACTCTTCCATGACGTCGACAACGCGATCTCGAAAGCTGGAGTCTTTCATCCTTCCATCGTCATCAAATTCCTGCCAAGCCTCCGAGCTTCACCGGACTTCGGCAGCTTGATGCTACAGTGTGGATTCTAGCTTACGAATGCGACCGTGGTATGAACTGAGATTGAATTTCAGAATACCAAACCCTTGGCATACGAGTCCGACCGTGGTATGAACTGAGATTGAATTTCAGAATACCAAACCCTTGGCGGCGCTCTGGAGAAAAATTGCCTGCCTTGGGAACAGAGGACTGGTTCGTGCAGCACGGCATGCGCATCCACCGTGCGAGTCGTCTCAACTCATTGACGGCATTGAAGCTCCTTTGAACTACGGAGGGAAGTGTGAAGTTACGATGTGCGGTCCTGGCCTTGCTGTATTACTATACTGACTATACTGTATTACCTCTAAGAAACAGAGGCACGTTTCATGACTCTGCCGAGAGGCTGGCTGCCGCCATTAACTTGCAGCACCACGCAGGTTCGCCCCTAGCGCAGGTGGCAGAACACCACAATTGGCTCGCATGCACCGTATGGGCCGCACAAGCTCTGAACGTCACGGGATCAAACTATCCTGCTCTTCGGGCGTCTTTCCTGCGATTAGTCCTCCTTTCCCCCCGAAATAACATGCCCTCGGAACGGGTGTGTACTGGTGAAACTGTGGGTCGTGCAACCTGACCCCATTTCCGAGACCCAGCTCCTGCCTGCGTCGGGCGCACAGAGCCCGTGTTGAGTGGCAGCCAATCGATCTGGTTCTTGAAGGCCCCAGTGATGCATCCATGCATCTCAGGGCTTGACCACACGTGGCCCTCAGACCACTTCGAAAGGTTCCGCAACTCCTGGACCTTCGGGTGGTCCTCCAAAGCCGGGTCCCTCACCTTAGTCGACTTTTGTCTCGTGCTTTCATTTGCTTGCAAAGGAAGTATCAACAACACATAGACTCCCCAACATCTTGCCGGTGTCTGGCAGGGGTACCGGGAGGCCCATCGGATTGAATGTCCGCACCTCTGCTCCGAGGACCTCAGCTGCGAGAGAAACTCCCTAAACCCTGCAGAGTCGCAAGCATAATGCCAGCACCTGCAATGTTCCGAAATCGCCCCAGGACCTCACTTAGTGACAGGGCCCTGTTTAAAGAGACCTCCTAGAGGAGTCTGCCCCTATTTTTTGGGCACCAAGGGAGCCTCCAGGAGGCGAGCGCACTCGTGGGCCATCTTGCCTCCCACGGCTTCTAAGGATTTCTGGCGGAGCTTTCCACGGCTCTGAGCCGCGAGGGCATGTTTATGAGGCATAGACGGTTAAGGGTTTAGGGCCTTTTTTTTTAGGGTTTCGGGTAGATCACAGAGAGGGGCTGCTCCGTGTCTCAAGGGCAGAGCCAAGTCACGTGAGAACGAAGTCGGCCGAAGGGAGCCATAGAGGACCAGGATCCTGCGGCGCTTGCGCCTAACATGCTCCCCACGTCTGCTTCGGAACTCGGAAACTCCTGGGCCGATGCGCAAAGCGGGCGCTTGGTACCTCAGGCCAGTTCGGAGAAGGAGTCTACACGTGGTCACTTGGTGGAAGCAAACACAAAAGATGGTTGAAATTCATGTCGAAAAGTCCAGCAGCTTGCAGCCTCAAGGAAACTTCACCAACTCCCCAAAATACATTGACTACATGGTTACATGGTGCAGCACCAGGAACCTGAAACGCCGCAGAAGAAGCAATGTTGGCGCCTTGTGCACCGCTAGGGTCGGAGAAGACCTGAGGAGCGAATCTTAATGGACAGGGGCTTACATGCTGGGAAGGCACGAGTTTTGTAGCATGATCGAAAGGGCGGGCACACAATTGGCTTGAATGTAGACTCTCAGTGCTTCTGCTACCTCGAAGAACGAGCAGCGTGGACGAGCAGCTGGTGTCAACCACAACCAACCCCTACGAGAAGGATACATATTGCCATTGACATGCTGTTCAACAATCCTGAAGATCCGAGATGTCCGCAAAAAACGCAGAAGGCCGACCTCTGTGATCCAGTCATCTCCGGGTCCACTTCCCGGAACGTCCTTCCTGAGATCCACGGGAACTATCAGACTGTTTTGGACTTCGGGATACTTTGGGGTTCCTAGAACTGATATCAAATTCTAGTTTTGCGAACAACTCTTGAAATTCTCAGACGGAAAAATCTAGTCCCACGCGCCGAACACAGACAACACAGTTTGTTCTAACAAGCCCAGGGTTTCTTTGCTCGATGCGCCAGCCAGCTGCCAGTGCCATCAGCCAGCGGCTCGATATCATTAGCGCCTTACACAGAACGTGACAGGACCCACACTGACGCAGGTCGATGCTTCCATTTTCAGCCAGCCTTCTAAGGTGTACCGCGCTTCCTCCTCGGAAGAAGTACCAGCCATGCCTCTCCACTTCAGCTGAGGAGCACCGGACGCAGGCTCACTGTAGCAGACATGCAAGTGGCCTTGGAAAATCGGCTGGTGGCCGAAGGCCGAGGACTTCTGGCGACGGAGCGAAAACGGCTGCTATGACATGCTGGGATGTTGGGAGCTCGGGCAAAGGACGTCAGAGGACTCAGAGCGCAAGCTGCAGCTGTTACAAAGAAAGCGATTTCTGCTTATGTTGGGATGGTTGAACCGGCGCACTGGCTTTTGGACATCCAGTTCCGTCAGGCAGCAGGCACTGCTTTCCTAGCTCGAGTGCGGATGCATATTGCACCGATTTCTGATTTCCACCGAAGCCACATCTTCTGCTCAAACTTTGGGGCAGAGTTGGCAAACAACACCCTGTGCACAGGAAAACCGAAAAAAAAATGTCCGGCACCTCTCTGCACTACGCACTACGAAAGCTGCAACAATGGCATCGGGATAGTGCAATTGTGGTGGCTTCTTTCACGAGTGAAGAGGAATCCCCCAGGACAGGAAGCCAAGCTGAAGGAAAATCGGAGCATAGATCTCGACATGTTTCGACTTCTACTTCTTCTTGCCAGCTGCCGCTGCTGCAGCTTCAGCAGCAGCTTCATCTTTGAGTTTCTCTTTCCTGGGATTCTGTGAAGGGGCTGACGTGCCGAACTTCCGAACATTCGCACGCATCGACGCACTGTCCTATTCAACTGACCCGCTGTGATTTCAGGCTCATGGCAAGGTGGAGCCTTTTGCTATGGTGCTCCTGCAATGTTCGATCGAGGTGCTCAGCTTGCGTCAGCAGCCGACCCTTTTGCGCCACCTCCTTCGACAAGACAGAAAGAAAAACGAGGGGTTTAGTGAGATCACTGAGATCACGGCTTCAGGTGGAATGGCGTTGATTACAGGATTGGGCTCTGGAGGGCAATGCCTTGAGAGGAAGTATAGCATCCAGTCACCCCGTCAGTGGTCAGCATCGACTGACAAGGCAACTTTGGGGTAGCTTTGGCTTTTCCCTTTCGCCGTGACAGCAGTGTTTCGGTTGGCTTCGCCCGAGTCCTTCCGCTCGGAGAAGCGATCCACAAGTGCGTCTGCGTGCTCACGCATGATGAGGGTGAACCTGGGACCGCCCCAGCACTACAGCGGCTACACGAAAGACACCACCAAACAAAGGCCGAAATTGTGCTACGGCAGGAATTTTAATGCCGACAGTTCTTTTGTGCGAGGGGCTTTCAAAAACATTCCTTCAGCCTCATAGGCCAGCAAAGGCCAAGAGCTTACAACCACTAAACATGTCTAAACCCAGTAGCTTGTAGTATTCCTCCATAACATCGACAACACGATCTCGAAAGTTGGAGTCCTTCATCCTTCCATCTTCATCGAATTCTTGCCATGCCTGCCAGGGACTCGGTGGTTGGCCGCAAGCAACAGCTGGAGAAATCAAGGAAGGGAGTCATTCTTGATGAGCCGGTTTTGTGAGCCAAAAGTCACCGTCGTAGATGCTGCCGCAAAGCTTTCGATCTGGTGGAGAATTTGGCACCAATGTACAAACACACTGTCAGACAAGCACTCTAATCAGCCGGCACTGATGGAAACAGCAAAACAAATATGCGGGACTTCCAGGCCTTAGGAACAGAAGACTGGTTGGTGCAGCACGGCATGCGCATCCACCGTGCGAGTCGTCTCAACTCATTGACAATGTTGAAGCTCCTCGGAATCGCATGTGCAGCATTGAGACGGATCCGGGCAGTTAGATCTTGCATGCCGGTGAGACTCCAGGACATCGCTACGAAGCTTGAAGATTCGGTTCATTCCCTGCTGAAGGAGTGCAACCAGAGCCACTCCACACTTGTCGTATAAACTCGACTTGACACTTTGCTGCTCCAGCAGCCAGCACGAGACTTCTGAACAGTCAGGCAAGTGTCTGGCTTCCGCCGTTGACCTGAAGCACCACGCAGGTTCGCCCCTGGCGGACACACTTTGCAGGAAGTAGCCAGCCAAAAGGTGGACCGTGGGTGAAAGGTGGCACCAAGCACATGGATTCGTTGTCACATCCGCCTGCGTCGGTCGCACGGAACCCGTGTTCAGCGGCAGCCAATCGATCTGATTCTTGAAGGCTCCGGTGACGCAGCCGTGCATCTCAGGGCTGACCCAGACATGGCCCTCGGACCATCTGGAAAGGTTCCGCAGCTCCTGGACCTTCGGGTGGTCCTCCAGTGCTGGGTCCCTCACCTCAGTTACGAGACCAGGCCATGCAGCACGGAATGGAAGGTCGCTGGGCTGACCAAGAGAGTTCCAAAGAATTGTCCTATTCCGGGCCCTGCAGTTTGCATTTGGCGCCACAGCTGCCGCCGGCTTGCGGGCAGGCCTCTGGGGCAAAATGTCCGCACTTCTGCACCCAGGACCTGCAAGCACGGCAGCTACGGGGAACGATTACGGAGAGAGAGAGAGGGCTTTTTATACAGGCGAACACTATCTGATCAGATGCGGACATCAGCTGCGCACGGGCCACGTGAGAAGACCCCCAAACAGGGGGAACTATTAGGCATACACGTGATCTTTTAAACTGTACCTCAAGGCCCCAGCTCAAGCTACCCGTACCGCCTCGAGAAGCCGCGCGCACTCATGCGCAAGCTTGCCTTTCAGGCTGCCGACAAGTTAAGGGAAGTGGAGGGCTGGAATATTGACATGACCGACATGACTTGAACCTGAAGATGCCAGCAGAAATGTGGCCGGGCTGCGCGAGAACGAACTTGGCCGAAGGGAGCCGTAGAGGACCAGGATCCTGTGAGAGAGGTCTCCGAAGAATCTTTCAAGGCCGAAGTCGTGTGTGCACGAACCTCCCGGAATCCTATCAGCCTGACAATGCGTTTAAAGGCCGTCGGCCCCAATCCGCAGACTCTGGCTCAGCCCTCCTCGGCGGATGAGTGAGCCGGGCGCTTGGCACCTCAGCCAGAGTACGGCGAAAGTTCCCTTTCTTGGTGCTCTGCGATCCCCCACCCAAGCCTTGAAAGCTGCAGTGGCCGAGAGGTCCGCTCCTTGTTCATCGCTTGGATCTGAGAAAACCTGCCGGAAGATCGAGCGGAGTGAGCACTTGGGATGGCTGTTCGAAAGGATGGAGCCTCGTTGATCCAGTCTGTGCCAGGGCCACTTCCCGGGGTGCTTGCCCTGAGTTTAGCTTCAAAAGCATGTCAACACAAAACACACTCGCTTTGTGCTTCTATGCCATGGGACTAAAGACTTGGGGTTCCATCATGTTGGGAGCCTCCCCACGGATCCCCATGGCACGCCATCCGCACGCAATTCCCCGGCATTGCTGCTCGCGCCGAGCGTCTCGGCTCGGTGCGCAAGCCATCCGCCAGTGCCATCTGCTAGCGCCTCAATGTCGTTGCCACCTTTCCACTGGCCGACCACGGCTTGGCAGCTGCAGGCAGACAGACTGTATTTTGGCCACATACGAGGCCCATCCGAAACCAAGTGAAATGCAAACTACCTTCGAAGCGATGCAGCAGAAGGGGGGCAGGTGCCCCTGGGTCTGTCCTTCCTCCCGTTGGAGCTCGGCCGATCCGAAACTCAAACTCCGAAGCGATACCGACCCCCTACGCCCCCACGCGAAGACGCGAACGCAAACCCTGGGCCTTCCAAGTTGTACTGCGCCTCCTCCTCGGAAGAGCTGCCCAAGCCTTTCCTTCCAACACGGAGGCCTACGTTGCTACGCTCAGCTTGTGATCCGAAAGGTGGTCCTGAAAGTCCGGCTGTGCACGCCGCGGAGAAAGATGCCCAAGGCCGGTACCCAAACCGACGGCCCTGCCAGCTGCAGGAGTGATTCCAGGGAGGGTGTAGCTTGGAGATGTTCTCCGAGCCGTGAAGGATGCTGGTGTTTTTGCAGCCGGGCAGCCGAAGTCCACACCCTGGCCCGGGCGCGGCCGCGGGGCTGCTGAGAAGATCCGACCCGATCTTGCATAAGAGCAGCAGGGCAGTGGGAATGTTGACTCTCGCACTTCATCGCACTTCAAAGGCCTCGGGATGGTCAGGGACCTCAACACGGGTCTTGTCAGCTGGAGCATCGCACAGGCTCGGTGTTTGCACCTTCCCTCCTTCGCCTGGAGATCGTCTGGCGGAAACTCTCTGGCATGTCTAGTCTCTCAGCTGTCATGCACAATGCCTAGAGCTTGAGTCGGTGTCTGCAGACATCTGACTGACTTTCGGAAGCGGCAACAATGAAGAATCACTGGTGCCCCCAATGCCTTCATCCAACAAACAAACACACACAATCGATATCTGTATATATATATATACAATAACAATAATAACAATAATAACAATAGTAACAAATAGTAACAATAATAACAATAATAACAATAATAGTAATCAGCATCATCATCATCATGATCATGATCAAATATCTAAAATATAGTATATAACACATAATATATAATATATAATATATAATATATAATATATAATATATAATATAATAATATAGTAATATATAATATATAAAATAATAATATAGTAATATATAATATAATATAATGTAATATTATATAACATAATATAATATAATATAATATAATATAACATATCTCATGCTCCGTCGCGGTGAAGCCTGCATCAGCTCCTTCTGAAGCATTGCATTCCCGAGAACTCGACGCATAAGGCATCGCCCAAGGGCCAAAGCAGCCCTTCAAGAGC
>CAJNJA010059241.1:0-23924 GCA_905231915.1 Symbiodinium necroappetens
ACGCCGCAGTTGGTGACGGTCACGGGAAAAGCAGCCGCAGTCCCAAGCAAGAAGGCCATGGGAATCATGGGGCGCAGCATGATTCCAAGTCTTCGAGGGAGGCGGAGGAATGCCAAGCTGACGACCGACGATGCGCTTGAGCCATGCAAAAGGAGCAGGGGATGTTGCGACGGGCCCCCCCTTTGGTCTCTAATTCTGCACAAAACCATTGAACACAAAGTCGACTCTGGGTCAGCTGACTCCCACGACGGGGACTTGTAAGGCTTAGGCCGAGCACGGCTGCGTCTACCAATGGTATGATAACCGTGGTTCTACCCGTCTCATAGTTTGGCAAATACTTCCAAATTACTATTTTGCCACTTCACCTGGACCTGACAATTGCGGATCAATGCGAGAGGCATCTGGGAAGTTGTCGCGGTCAATCTTGAGCCGGTGGACATCCTTGGCACATTCCCACAAACAGCGGCTGGAACGATGACATGTTTGCGTGAAGTTCGACCGGTTGCTACATCCCTGCATCAGAAACTTGCATGAGTTCACCGCCCGGAGGGATGTCTCGGATATTTCCGTATTCCGTACATCGCTTTGATCGAACCATGAGGTGAGCAGGGCACTAGGAAAAAGGACCCCCTTTTTAACCTTCGCAGGCCCAGGCCCAGGCCGCGGGGCGAGCCGGGAAAGCCCGTGACTGTATGCACTCACACTGGCACTCACAGGGCTGCGACGGCAAACCCCGTCTTGGGTCGTCCTGTGGGCAGGTTTGTATCAGCCCAAGGCTCCCAGTGGCTGTCTCCAGAAAACCTTAGCATCAGAAGGAAACGACCCCAAGAAGGATCCCAAACTGAGAGTGCGAAGTCGACAGTATCGAGTCGATCAGACGATGAGTACTCGCTTGCTGGCCATCGCAACTTGTATTTCAGAGGGTCTCGTTCTCCGAGGTCTGTGGCAATTTTCAACCAGTCAGAGGTTGGCCTAGAATGCTGCCACTATCTGCGGGCACCCATTGGAAAGAGATTTCCACTTCTGGCCGCAATCCAAAGAACCATCAATGCGACTGTTTGTTGCGCATCTGCTGAGGCAGCGGCACCGTCGCGAGCTCAGCATTCTCTGTCTGGAAGCCGTTGACAAATCGATCTATGACGGGCCTTCCACAATGTGTGCCAGGTGCTCGAGCAGTGCAAGCATGCAGCAGCTCGTCCCCGTTGTGCACAGGAGAACAAAGCCGATGTGCTCACAGAGGCAAGCTCTTGAATGGCTTCGGGCTCCAAAAGCTGCAACACGCTGAGACTGTCGACTCGGCAAGCTGGCCTGAGATGCCTTAGCTCTGGGGCAACAATCGGATCTGTCAAGCAGACTCTATGCTTGGAATTTTTAGTGGCCACACACCACACCCGCAGCGTTCGGAGCCGGGGTGCTCGTCCATGATGTCCTTCAAGTCCTGAGAACTTGTTAACCGCGAACGGCCCTGCCAACGGGTATGTGTGTGTGTGTATGTATGTATGTATGTATGTATGTATGTATGTATGTATGTATGTATGTATGTATGTGTGTGTGCATGTGTATGTATGCATATATACATATAATATAAACAAGCTTCCAAGCTACTAAATCCCATGCCAAAACTAAGTTCGATCTCGGAGGGAGTCTGCAGGAGCTTAGGCTTCTCGTGGCTACCGGGGCAAGAACTGACGGACAAGGCTGCCAACCCTCGACCCAGAATGAAAAAATCAAACCAGAAGGAATATTGGGGCGACCCTCGCTAATGTTAGCAAAGAGGCGGCTTCTTCGATCTTCGCCTGCCTCGGAGCACGTGCCACGTGGATGTCATCCGCTCACCCCTCTAGCGCACAATGAAGCTTCCCCAGATTTTCCACTGATCAACGAACGAAGAAAGATGCCCATGAAGAAACGGACGTTTCGGTGACTGGCTGAATACCCAAGGTCTTCGATGACATGGTCAGCACAGTGCACACCGGCGCAGGGCGAAGGACGTTGGGAGCCTGTAACTTCAAGTCTCTCTTCGACATGCCTCATCCCACCCCTCCTTTCTGTAGGCCCTTTCTTCATGACCGAAGGCCTTTGTCACCAGCACTCCTCCTGCCACTAAGGCAGGCGCGCTCCGGGCATCGCCGGAAAGATCTCCAGCGCCGCCTGGCACAAAATAATATAATATACTATAATATACTATAATATAGTATAATATAGTATAATATAGTATATTGTAATATAGTATAATATAATATAAAGCTTCCCACTTCGGGGGGTTTTTGGATGCTTGCTTCTGGCTTTCACAGAAGAATTGGAGATTTCCGAGGCACTCAGGACAGGCCCAGTTCAGGCGAAGATGAACACCTCTTCGGACAAGGATTCTTCCGGTTTAGGCCCGGTTCAAAGACCGGCTGATCTCCAGCTTGTCTGAGCAGCACGTCTCATCTATTATGTTTGCCTGGGGGACCTCAACTACAAAATGGTCAGGGTTTCCAGAGGTAGGACGACTTGCCTCCATCATATCCGAGCTTAGAGCATAGCACGCCTCCCAACATTCTCGTGCTTTCTGCTTCTCATCCAGCTCGTAGTAGCCTCCGAACCCATGGAGAACTAAACTGACAGCTAAGCGGTGTTGAAAAACCCTCAGAAAGATATGGCGCCGACTGCTCGGAATCAAGCTGCATGTTCAGTTCTTGTGGCTATTTCTGTCATGCTCCCATGGATATCATCATGACATGAGCTTACCTTAGGAGCCGATGGAAGCAATTAGTACAGCGGATGCTACACATGTGAAGCAATACCGGTCGAACATAACCTTAAAAGCCTGCGTATATAGCTCGTAGGGGCAGCCTAATCTCAACTATGGCCCCAAGCTTAGCTCTTCACTTCAGTCTATCCTGAGTTCGAGAAGTTTTTCGGCTTGGCATGTAACATCGATTCATGAAGCGACTCAGGGATTCACACATGTGCTTCAACCGTTGCCCTAAACTCCCTCAGAACTGCAGATTTTAAAGCCGACTACTCGTAATTCCAAAAACCGAAACCCCAAAAGCCACAAGCCCAAGAAACTATGCAAGTAGCAACTCGAAACCCCAAATTTCCCCGAGCCCTCTTGAATCGCCATCCTTTTGATCGGGATTAGGCTCGAATCGTTTGTGACCCCCAAACCGCTAAGCACCGTGCAACTGCCCATGCCCGTCAAGCACCTGACCGGTGCCAACCGCATGCGCAGCGAATGAGGAACCGCAAGAGATCTCGATTTACGCCCGAAATTCTGCAACGCGGTCTGGAGAGACAGGTTCCTACTAGATAGACAACACCAGTTACCGGCATGTCATATACTGCTGGAGATGCTGGAGAGTGTAATACAGAAAGAGAGAGAGACAGAGAGAGAGAGAGAGAGAGAGAGACAAAGGGATAGGGCACAAGCAGCCGCAAGCATGCTTGCACAATCGTCAGTGCACGAAACCAACTCAGGACAGCAACGACAGCAACAACTACGACGACGACGAGGAGACGACGACCACCATCACCACCACCAACAGCAACCACAACAACAACAACAACTCCTCCTCCTCCTCCTCCTCGTCCTCCTCCTCCTCCTCCTCCTCCTCCCCCCTCTGCTGCAGCTGCTACTGCTACCAGCCATGTCCAGCAGCTGCCAACCCGACATTAGGCATAACATGCCCCACAACACCGGTCGCACTGCTCAACATGCCTGAGATCTGATAACCTGAACCAGCAGCTCTATGACGCAGAAAACTGCTACCGTCCCAGCGCACCAGTAGTGCCGCGGCTGAAGTTTGAGAGCCTGCGGGCGGCTGCGCACACCCAGCGTGACAGGATGGCATTCGGCTTTCAATTCGAGCACGCAGACCTTTTCGGCCTCACGTCCTCGCAACAACTGCATGTGACGTCACTACAGACGGCCGGAAATGTGTGTTAGTCCCTGCCTCTTTCCCTGGGAAGGCAAAACCCAGCCTGCCGGCAATCCTCCACAGCCTTCTCGAACTCCTTCTTTGCCAGATGTTGCATTTAGGATCATTCAGGCCATCTGCCCGAAGCCAGCTGCGCAAAACAGCATCGAGGCAGAACGAGGCGGCGACTCTTCGACACTCTACGCATGGTTCTTGCTTGAGGACAAAGCGGCTTCCTCAACAGTTGCTTCGAACTTGCCATCACCTCGCAAACAACTCAACCAGCTCGCCAAGACCTCAAAGAAGACTTGGCGGCTCCTGTTTCGCATAGTGAGCAATGGAGAGCTTGTGCCAGCCCTCCGCGAAGTTGGGCGCCATCTCCGTCACCTCGGCGACTCAGGAGCCTTCAACATAGCTAATATAGCATTGTAAATATAATATGAGTGTATATGTATATGTCAATGTGTGTGTGTAATATATATATATGTGATGATGATGGTGATGATGATGATGATGACATCATGGAACTTAACAGAACGGAGGACAGCATAATATGCTAGATAAGACTTGACTTTGAGAGAATACAATAGAAATTGAATAGAATAGATTGGCAGCATCCCTTGCTTTGTCATTGCAGACGACCGCTCGAAGTCCTAGAACTCCATGAGATCGACAGGGCACGCGCGTGAAGCTTTCTACGGCCTCATCCGCCTGGCAGAAGTTGCGACTGCATCTGCATGCTGCCACCGGTTTTATCACGTGTGCCAGAAGCCCATGCAGACTTTGCAAGCCCCCTAGCACCGAACAAAGCTGAACCAAGCCATGCACCTCGTGCCCAGCCTAGTTCGTCCTGTTAACACCTTTCCTTTCTTGAAGGCTACCCGCATATGTGAACGGTCATGCTTGGCCAACGGGCTTACTGTGGAGCAGAGCATCCCCACCAAAAAAAACACTCTGCAAGGCAGCTCGACCCCTGATGCCTTGTCGCAGAACGGATGCACAGCTCCGGTCAATTGCCCTGCAGCCTTCTGGTCGTCCAGCAGCTCAATTCCTCGAGCCATCTCTGCGTTCACCTGAACAGGTTCTACACTCGGGCACTGCTTGTCAGCATCGAGAACTCGGCTCGCACAGTCTCAGAGGTGGAGTTACGAATCGATCTCTTATCTACAGTGAATCTACAGGTGGTTCGTGTAAAGGGTCACCAAGTAGTTGCAGTTGGTGAAGCCAGGCATGTGCTGCTGTTAAGCACCTGCTCTTAACTCGATGGTTTCACATGGGAACGTGCAGGTGCTATTTCTGTACTGGCGGGGTCTTGCCAAGTTAAGTTGCTTGAACTCTTGAGGCGGGACCTTGACTTCGACTTTTTTGACGCTGCAAACCTGGAGACGCCTCCCAAGCCCCAACACCTCCGGATCGCAAGTGGCCACAGTGACGGCGTCCCACTTCCCCTTCCCTAAAGACTCCAATATCCCTTAATGAAGGAATATTCCGTAAATTATAGTAGGATCTTTAATAGGATTTGCGGTATATTCCTTAATTAAGGAATATTGGAGTCTCTAGGTCCCCCAGTTTTCCAGAGGTGGCCTTGGCATCTCCGGAGTCCTCCCAGCAAGCGCAAAGGGCATCCTCTGCGCTGCTGTGGAGATCTCCTGTCAAGATGACCCCATGGGTTTAGGGGTTTAGGGGTTTAGGGGTTTCGAGTTTAGGATATCAAAGATCTCTTGCAAGCACAGCTCGTGTCCCAGGGAACTTCAAGTCGGGACTTCTGGACCTGCCAGTACCTCCGGCAAGACCCTGAGCGGATGCTCCGGCGTAGTCCCAAGTGCGCAGGGTCCCCATCGAATACTACCCAGTTACTAACCCCCGAGCCTGCTCCCGTAGCTCCCCTGACCTAACAGGCGTAGCCTTCCGTTTGCTTGGCGGTGGCCAAAAGCACGGAGTACAGGGCGTCTTCCTCGGCTTCGGCTGGACGGGACCCTCGCAGACCCCGCTGCAGACAGTTGCAAAGCCTCAGGCCGAAAGGAAAAGCGCCCAATCCCCCAACATCGGTTAACATTCCTTTATGCCAGAGCTCTGCTTGGGGTACAGCGACGGGAGGCGTGGCAAGCCTGGCTGGCAGCTGCGAAGCATTCGGGGATTCTTGGATAGTGCCCGCCCCAGTTCCCAGGAATCAGATGGGGGCCCTATCTACCAATCACAAACCCGGGTGTCTAGTTCGGACCCCGTCGCCGCGGTTCTACTTCAGCTCTCAAGGCATCACATTTTTACCGCCTTCATCATGGCCTTCATCGCATCCCTGCTTGGAACAGCCATGGTTGTCGCATCCCAGAATGGCGCGATGCCCTGTCTATCTCGCAGTTCGTACGAATTCTGGACCGCACATCCGAAACAGCACTGCGCCAAACAGCTGCGTGCAGACATTTGCTAGCCAGACCAGCAGGATCGGGCTTTTGTAACCGCTCACCCACACTCCCTAAACATATCGGAACCTGGACCTAGAACCAAGCCAATCCAACTGAGGTGCCATGCATCCTGCACTCTACGGCTCCAGGTGAGACGGGCTCAATTTCAGAGGGCCTAGACCCTACGCTAAGCCACTAAGCCTTGAAGCCGACTCCGCTTTTTTGGCTGTGAAAACCCACAGTAGCTCCTTGTTAAACCCTAAACCCTAAACCCGTTCCCGATGCTTCTTCGAGCCTCTGCAGAGTTCCTATGGCCTCCAGGCGAGACCAGCCTGAGTTGGACTTCCACAAATCCTAGGGTTTTTCCCTCTCGCATGGCAAATCCTAGGGTTTAGGGTTTATGCCAGCTAGGTGCGGGTCGGCGTGAAACCAGTAGGAACAGCCTTTGCCTAGGACTATAATACAGGCGAAGCAGAGTAAAGTATGAAACGTCAGAACACGGTTCAGGCAAAGGTGCAGGTCAAGTATATCAGTATATCCCCAGGGGAGACAGCAGCTCAAACAGCTTACAACCACCCCCTAGATCCCTCAGGTCCCAGCGGAGGGTGCAGGCACCCATTGGTGCCATAAGTGTGTCTCCAGGTTTTATTCTTATTCTACCGGTATTTACGCACTCAGCACTGGTGGGTTTAGGGTTTTTTTGCCTCCCACCTTGCTAGGACGAGCCCGCATTGCAGGGTACATTAAGGGTTTAGGGTTTAGGATGCTCAACTTGCGCATCCTAGGCGAAGCTATGTTCTCCAAAAGCGCGACATCAACTTCCATGGTTCGTAAGGCTCGAAGCACTCTGAACTACCAGCCAGAACATGAGGACCGGGAAATCCAACATAATCGATTCATAATCGAACGCCTACGTGAGCCTTTTGCTGGAACAAAACCATCGAAACTTTGTTGCCTGAAACTGAAATCCACCAATCCCGAAGAAGCCTGAACGGCCTAGGACGAATACCAAGAACCCCATGCTTGCTGCAACCTGAACTGGTACATGATCGACCCTACGACCCAGGACAGAAACAGGCAGAATGCAAGGCCCTAACCCGAAGCTATGAAGCGCTGTGGAGCTGCAGCCAACCCACGGAACCCAAAGCCACCACCACATGAAACCCGAAACATCCCGCACGCCCTAACCGCCAGTCTGCAGTTTGCAAGCCAAAATCCATCTAAGCGCAGCTGGGCTTCTTTCGCGCGTAGGGTTCAGCGCTACGGCTTTAGCCCAGCGCACTGTGCGTCGCCGGCCTTTGCCCGAAGTCTCCTACGTCGGTTCCGGCTTTCGCAGACCTCCAGACGCGCTTCCTACCCCAAACGAAAACAGTTTCACGGTGCAGGGCACCGAGATCGACTCGATGCCCCCCATGATTCGTAATAAAACCAAAGCTCTCCAATCAGCCTACAGACTGCCACAGCAGATGCTCAGGTGCAAACACTTATATCCGGGCCAACCAACGCAGCATAAGCCAAGGCACTCATCATCGAAGACGAGGCCTGCCTGGCAGGGGCAGAAACCCTCGGTCGTGGAACCGAAATTCTGCGGCTCCTTGGATCGAACCCCGATAGATTCTTGTAACCCTAGGACCAGCAAATGCATCCTGGGGGCACACTGGAAGACTCCGTAGCAGAGCCTGCCTGAGGGGTGTGGCACAACAGTGGACTCCACTAGATACCTTCCCTAAAGGGCAACAAGCAACCCAAGGGTAAGGGATATAAGGGCTTGAGGTTCCCATTGGAAGATCCAATTCTGGCGGTTCAACAGTGATTGGCTGAATCCAGGCATGCATGCGCAGTCGTACTCCACCACTAGATTATTTCCCAGGTCCCGATAAACTTGCACAAGAGCCCACCCCGCTACCCTTCATTGCATGTATACAAATGTTCATCTATGTGTACAGCATTTTGAAAATGTGTGTATGTGTGCGTGTATGTTCGCGGATATGTATGTACGTATATATGAAATTATATATGCATCAACGGAAGCATGTACGTGTGATTTACATATGTGTGTGCGCGCCTGTGTGTACGCACTTCGCAAAAACTTAGTGCGCACGAAGGGTTGGCTTTCTTTTGTGTTTGCAGTCAATGCGATTCAACCACACCGCCAACAGCTTGCAGGTACAGACGGGGTTGGCTAAACGTCTATTGATGCCACCGGCACTGGCTCATCCTCCAAAGTCCGTAACTGAGACCCTAGACTAAGATCCAGTATTCCCCCAAAAGCGCTGGCTTGGAGGACACCGGGAGACCCGAAAAGCCGATCCAACAGCCTTCCCAGCCACTGAACCCCGAAGGTTCTGTGATAGCCAAGGCCTCCGCTGCACCCAGAGCCGCTTCGACATCCGAGGCGGCGGCCCCGGACCTGGGCCGAGGTCGAAACGAAAAATAACCTATCCTACAACGTCCTACGATATACTAACTAATCTTCTGGTGCATGTGGATTCATTCGTATTTTCACGTCTGCGGTTGTCTTGGCTTCGAACTGCGAGCGCACACATGCAAATACCGTTCGTCTCCATGGATCCATGTATTGATGCGGTCTGTCCGCTGGGGAACTGGGCGATTCCGTACCAAGTGTAGGGATGAGGGTCCCAACATGCATGCCGGCGAAACAGATGACACTAGCTCAGCAATCACTCCAGCAGCAGCCCATTACCAAGCAAACCCTCGACAGTTTGTTTGCTTTCCCTCAGCCTAGGGCCCAAGCTGCATCAGGGCCTCCTTCACATCGTCAGGCATGATCCATGCCGAACGAAGGAGGCGGTAGTGGAGGTTCCTAGGCTCCACGCATCATGAGGTCGTGGCGTGCCCACGTTGGGCCCGTCCCGAAATATACCGCTGGGGCTGCTGATATAGTTGATGGTTTTGGTTATGCCGTGTCAGCTGACCATAAATTTGCATCGGAGTGCAGAAGGGTGCAGGAAGCCACCGGCTGTCTCTCTGCCTATCTGTCTATCTGCCTGTCTATCTACCATATTACCCACCTACCTCCCTATATGCCGCCATGCTCCGAATCATGTTTGTTACACGTGCATGGGAAATATTACACGTATGTGTTCCCAATGCCGAGTGCCCTTCTACACCTCCGGACATGTAAAAAAGAAAGGCTTCGAAGGAAAACAAGAGTCACTCCGAAGCGCAGCTCCTTTGTCTGCTTTGCTTTGTTCGCAGGGATGGCATGCACGGTTCCCGCAACAATGCTGTCCAGATCTGCAGAGAAGACCATGTTGTACACCCACTTCCTTCACTGCTTGGGACAAGCCTTAAACAGTAGACAAGAAGCACATGCGGCCCTGGATGTTAGTCATGGCTTTCATGATAAGTCAAGCGACTCGTCACCCTGCCAGGAGCTTGGCGACCAGTCAATGACTCCTCGAAAACAGCGGGTTCCTGGGTCGTAGACAACCTCTTCGAAGTACTTCTTCGCGGGGGGCTGGCTGCCGTCGTCCAGCTTCGGGAAGGTGTTGTTGTTTGCCCTCTCGTAGGAGATGTAGCACTCGCCCGGATGGTGAAAATGGTACGAGGCAAAGCCCAGACCTCCACCAGTTTGGACGTAGACCTGTCCTCGAGTGGGCGAACTGATCGAATAGCAACCCGTGCAACCTAACTGTAAAGACATGTGAATTTGGACGTTTCAGGCTGTTTAGCGATGCGGTCATCTGGTCATCTGACCATGGGACACTCCCGGCGTGGACACATAGAAAAACCATGTTCTCTCTCGCTTGCGAGATTCCCCAGATCGTCTCGAGTGCAGGATGTTCTCTGCCACCAGTGTGCATTCGCGAAAGGTCGCGGTCTGCAAACGTCTGCACCGTTGCAATGTACCTCCGTTCGGCGGAATTCGCTTGATTCGTTGCAGAGACCGCTGCAACAGCTTTCTCGCCTCATGCTAGGCGCCTCACGCCTACAAAGGTCTGCCTCGCACCCCCGCCAGACACGTTAGTAGGTGCTCTCCGGCGATGCCACTGGAATGGCCCAGAAGGGACTTGACATGCATGGGAGCAGAAGCGAAACAGCACGAATCGCCCATCCTGCGACGTAAACCCCGTAATCTGTTGGATGAATTTCGAGACGAGTGGCAGAGGGTCGCTCCCTTCCTTGACCACTTCGCTACGGATGGAGAGTATCCGAAAACCTGGGCTCTCTGCACAAGCCATGCGAGGTGAGGAAAGTTGACGTGCCATCCCTTCATTTATTCCGCACTACCATCATCACCACCATCCTCATCAACATCATCACTAAGTATCGTCTATCCGCCGCGTTGTTGTCATTATCACGATTTTCACCATTTTTGCTATCATGGTCACTGCTGCGAGTCTCGTCATTGCAGTTTCTACTACTACCATGAGCATCTCCACTGTCCTGCTCGGTTACAACAGGGACTGGAAGAAATTACTATTGTAGTTCCGGTGGGTTGGACGCTACGGCTTGCTACTTGTTAACAACAACTCAACTCGCGTAATATTGGGTTTACAATGTTGAACAAATCATTAATAGGGCATCTGACTTCGATCATCGAAACTTCAAAATGAAATCCTCCGGCCAGCAGCGGTCGAGTGCTCGCGCCTGCAGCACGACCGGGCCCGACTTGCGGGAACCCACCCATCGGAAGCCACGGCCGTCCAGGAGGACCCCTGAGCAGTACTCACAACGCCGTTGGCAAGCTGGGCCCGTTGTTGCTTGCCTGCTTCGGCAAAACCTAAACGTCGAACGAGCACTCACACTCACCTGTTACACTCGCGCAAGATACGACTGGTCCATCAAGCTACTTCAACTGTAGTGGTCGGCCCCGCGGCTGCGCATCGCATGACCCCCAAGTTCAGACGCCCTAGGCAGTAGATGCAACAAGGGCAATTATTGGAACCGTCCTGACTCATGACTGCTTGGAATGAAATTCATCAACAGTTACTAGGCACACAGGGCCGTGCAATGATCCAGCAAAGCCGACATGTTGGTTTCTTCAGTGCATCTCACCGCGCCGCAAGACAGACATGTGGTTTAAATGTGCTTGCTGACAACCGAGGGCGCACCCCAGCCTCGCCCGCGAACGCGCCGGTGCGAAACTGCAGTGTAGCCGAAATGGGGGCTCTTCCCGGACTCCAGTCGCCGCACCAGCTCCACCTCAGCACAAATCGTGAGTGATTCAATCCGTACCAAGGCCAGCATGTGGTAAGTGATACCTCATCGGCAGCCGAAGGCAAGCGGCGTAGCGGTCCTCGAACATGTTCAGTGCGAGTTCCTTGGGCAGCCGAGACTGGAATCGTAGAGGTTTGCGGAGTCCACTTAGACGCTGCCAGGGCTTCGAATCTTGGGTTCCCCCATGTTCCCCCTTCCCCGACCCTTTGCATCTCAGGCACTCCAGAAGGCTGCCCGATCTCTGGGAACGGCTGCCGCAAGCTGAAGAGCGGCAGCTCCTGAAGGCTTCAAGTGCTTCGCGATTCTTCGTGACAAGGCCGACGTCTCCTACGGCCCTGCGGGGCTTCTAGAAAAAAGCAAAAGGACAGAAAGCGCTTTCGGCCAAACATCGTTCTTCACCTTACGGCCGGGGCTTTTTTGGATTTCCCCAGCCTCCTCTTGGCCTCCTCCTAGAATCAAGAAAACACGTTTCCGGAGCCCGAGTCCAGAGCATTGCTTGGACCATCCCTCCCGACCATCCCTTCGACACTCCTTGATGCGAAGAGCACGTCGGGCAATGCGCGCCATGTTGCATTCTCTTTTTGCAAGACCGCCTTTTGCTCCAGGGGTTTGGATATCATGAGGACACGCACCATATGACGTCGGCCGTACTTCATATGCTTGGCCGCCATGCAGGCGGATTGCACGGTCTTCACAAGCTGCGGGTTGAAGCTGTTGAGGGGTTTGTCGCTTAGGGTCGTCATGTTCTGGAGTGGGCTCGAACAACATGGTGAATCCATGCTTTGTGGCTGTAACGAGCCCGCACGGTGCAAGGCTGCAAGAATCAAAGGGCTGAGGAAGTGCGCGCTGCCCAAGAAGGCTCAGAGGTTCGGCTGCAGTAACCGAGGCACAACTGGGCTTCTGAAACGTTCATGCTGCGGTTGCCTCTCGTTAGTTTCGCCTTCCGTGGCCTATCGTTTCTGGGCCCCGACATGGATGCGCTCCGGTGCGGAGGCCAAGCCAGCTCAAGAAGAAGACTCAGCTTTCAGGGTTCGGAGAAGATGCGTGGGATCCAAGCTTCCTTTGCGACCTTGCTTTTTGGGCCATGCCCGCACGAATCAGCCGCGTCTGGGTCCTGACAACGTCCAATGAATTAATGCCAGGATCTTGGTGGTGCACAAGAACCATGCAGCAGTCATGCTCGGCACGAGAAAACTGTGTGTGTGTGTGGGGAGATGAAGCAAAAGCGATTGTACACACGCTCATGGGCGTGCTGGAATTGCTTGCAATGCCACTTGCTGTGTGCTTGAAACCATGAGGTCTCCTTGCCGAGTACACGGGGCATCAGGTTTCGAACGGACACAGGATGGCTCTCGGAAATGGACCATTTGGGCCATTTTCTGCCGAGGCAAAAGCACCAACACCACGTGCAATCACCGCAGTGCGGTGACTCCGTCGGGCATTTCTCTCTTCGCATCCCTTTTGAAATCCGTTTTGCGCCTGCTATGGAGTGAAGACATGCAGTCGGGTTGCATGCGAAACCAGAAATGCCCAACAGCGTCAGCTTCCAAACGGACCTTCTATATGAAGGATTCCGGCTGAAGACGGATTGTCTTCCCCTTACATGAGAAGGCTCTGACTATTGAAGGTCCCTGCTAGCTGCTGGCCTTTGCCGGTTCCACACGGGCGAAGCTCAAGCCTTGGGCTGGCGCTTCGCCCAAACCTCGCCATCGTCCCAGAGTAAGGTCCCCAGGCTCGCAGAGATTTCCGCGGTGTAGACCCGGCCACCCAAACTGAGGCAGACCTCTGAGGATGGCACGACATCGGCTAAGACTCATGCTGGCTGCGTCTCAGCTTTACGCAAGAAGGCCCGAAGAAGCCCTGCCTCCCGGGTGCCCGTGATGGACAGCTCGGAGGGGTCCGAGCGAAACTCGTCCGCCCAGTGCACGAGGTTGGATTGGATGCTCGCCTCCAGGCAAGAGCTTCGCGAATCTTGGCCTGGCCTAACATCCCGGGCGCCCGTCAGGGCATGTGAGCTCTCAACTGGCTCTCCGGTCTCTTCTGGCGATACTGAAAAATATGAAATCCTAACGATCTTGAGAGTATGTAGATGCAGATCTCATGCCATTGGTAATCGGCACGCTGTTCAGGCACATGTTGCATGTATCCTCATACATCACTGTGTGCCGATCGACCTCGCGCAAGACTACGACTTTACGTTTCTTGATAAGCCATCCGAAAAATGAAAAGCAGGGTCGTGGCATCCCATCACCATCGAACTTTGGAAACAACAACACTCCTAGCATCCTTCAACTGCCCGCAGCTCAGGCAGATGCCATGTACTTCCCGTCTTGCTCCCGGACATACATGCCCTCCAACCTCATCGAAAGACTAGCAGATTGGCAAGTGGGCCATGAGGAGGCTAGGCATGCCTGGAGCAAATCTGTCCGATCACCCAAACCCTGACAGTGCATATGCTGCAACTCACCCCCAGTTGCACGGCTCTCCAAACACAGGCCAAGAGGTTCAGCAATGAGGAAGCAAGGAAGCAGCACTTCAATGGTCCTTCAAGGGCCAATTGAACGGTCCTTCAAGGGCCCGGCTGCTCCCAAAAAGTCACTTCACCGACAGCTGCACCGTTCACGGCACCGTCCATCTGCGTTCCTAAGACCTCGGGCCAAGACGTGCGATAAAACACGCCGACTACCGCCTCTGGCACTCAAACCCCAAATCGGCTAAGGCAATTCAGTCTGGAGCAAAGCCGGCAGCTGGGACTCGCATTTGCTGGGGAGCGCACCAAGGAGTCCTCAGCTGGGAACTCGCGGGGCGGCGAGGTCAGACTGGGAGAGGCGCTGGCCTTTCGGCCCTAGTTATAAAGTGGGTGTTATTAAGTAGGGTAACTATAGCTGCAACCCATATTCGGGGATTTATAACCCTACTTCTCTAGCCCTAGGTGCCCTTTCCACTCATGCAGCCAAGGGTCTGCCGTCGATGCGATGCCGCCGGGCGTCAGCGAGGACACGGGCACGAGCCTGCATAAAAGCGCGGCCGGGCAGGAAACCGACGGGACTCCATCAGAACACGACCCACTCTTGCAGCCACACGCCGGCAAACCACCCACTTCCTCACAAAGTAAACGCGAGGTACCGACTCCAACCCTCCAAATCCGCTCGTGGCTACGTAGGCTGCCACTGCTGCGGCCGAGCATCCTCTCTTCATCCGTCTTCTCGCAGCAGCATGCCGTCTGCCCCATTGCGGGCAGCAGCAATTCAGGCCACTGGACAAACTTGTCTGACATTCCTTCGGCTCCTTCTGTCTTCTGTCTTTGCAAAAGTCCCACGTAGCTTGCATAGGACCAAAGCGTGTTGCAAAGTTGCCCCGCCCTTGTTCCGATCCTCGTCGCTATGGACTGTGGACAGCTGCGAAAACTGGCAAGCATCCTAAGGCCATCTGCTTCGCGAAACCAAACAATCATCTACTGGGTCGCGGTGTGCATCACCTACTTCACGATCCGCTTTTGACCGTCGGATTCTCGCAGACAGACTCTGCCCCGCCCGCACGATAGTCACCTGGGCTGGCCGAGGTTCCGCTGTCTGTGAATCTTCTTCGGTCTGATGCTCCCACGCGTGAGCATGAGTGCGTCCCGGTCTCCAGCGATGATCGCCCCGAAAACATGCAACAACAAACAGACCTTGCCTGAAATCGAGCCGAGCCCGCCTTTCCTAAGCCAGCCTGACCTAATCGGCCCCACCTCGCTCAATCCAACCCAAGCCTTTTTTTTGTCACAGAGTCCGATCATAGCCGACCCCACCCTCCCATTCTCCGTCACGCTCAAGTCAAGGCACAGAACACCTGCAATCGCAGCTGCGGCAAAAGCTGCAAGAGCTGGCGCATAGACCGCACCTGGCTCGCAAGCGAAACTTTACACACTGATTAATCTGGTGATGCAACTGCAAAGCACTGCTGACAGCGAAATCAACTGAATCTTACACCTGTCCTAAGTTTGCCACTGCCCTCGTCACTGTCCAATCATACGAAGCCGCACGCAAGTAAACTTCAAGAGACCGAAAGCGTTTCTAAGCTGGCTAGCCTTTCAATCCAGATCGTGCAAGATGCGCGTGAACGTCCCAGAACCAATCCAAAAGACTCATAAATATCCAGGCATTTTCCCGTAGTCCCGGCTTTGCTTGGCACATAGACACTGGATGTACTTGCTGCTGCGCAGGGCAACCCTGAACACTTCCCGAAAAGCTCGCAGGAAATCTGGTTTTTGGAAGGCAGCGCTTTCAGGTCGACCCTAGCCATCGGGCAGACTGCTCTCACTACCCGGAGGATACAAGGAAGAGCCAATGCGTTATTCAGGCAGGATGCGGCACATCTGTGAAATGCTCCGAACCGCAATCAGGATCAGGGTTTCCATTGTCTGCAAGACTGGTGGAAGGGGCTTTTCTATGCTCTGTCCTCTGCACGGGGCACGCAGGAGAGGCACGACGAGCCGGAGGTCCAAAGAAGTACGTCACCAGACCTCGTCCGCACTTTGGCTTACAGGATCATTCAGGTGGCTGGGCGGAGCTGCTTCCAAGTAGGGGGCGCGATCCGCTCTAAATCTCGGTACGTTGAGGGTGTGACGCTGGGGCTAACTCCCAGTTTGTGGGAGTTGGTGTTGGGGGGGGGGGGGGCGTCTGATGTTCAGGAGCTTGCGAAAACGTGGGCTGCCACACCTTGCTCGCTGTCTACTTGCTTCAGGCATGCACTTGTACAGGCTCCAGACTGCCTTTTCAAAACATGCACAGCCTTCAGCCGCCTTGCCAGCTGAGGGGACGGCACTCTCTCGAACTCGGCCTGGCAACTCCCCAAGCAGACTCTCAGAGCAACTCGGGGCCTGCACACTGGCCGTCAGCTGACTTAGCATCTTGCGTTTTGAGCTCGAGGATGCTATTGACAATGCTCACAGCCTCATGCCTTCCATCGGCGCCTAAAAGCTTGCGGAAGTTTGCCGGCTGTCGGACCTGCTTCACGCCGGCGTCGTCCAGGAGGTCGCAGATGTGCGACAGGGCTTGGAACTCTGCACACAAACTCCTGGCAATGCTGACTGAACCTCCGCTGGGAGCCCCTGATTGCACCAAACCCCACGCCCCCTTGGAACCAGCCATCCTGTCAACCACCTCGCTGATGGGCAGCGCCCAAGGTCGCAGCAAGCCAGACCTGCCTGAAGGCACCATCTGCAGCACGAAAACTACTCCTCAACCTTGCCTTATCAGTGATACCATGTGCTACACGTGCTCTGGATAATCTTCAAGGGAGCAGCCTCCCGCAGGTCAATGTACCTACCGAAACACCGCGATTTCTCGTCGCACTCAAGGAGGAGGAGTGGCAGACCGGCAAGAAGCACTATGGCTTCAGCTTGAGGCAGCTACTTCCAAACTTGTGCCGGTGGAAAGCTCGGAAAGGCTCCAGCCTGCGCGAGTACCAGCTCCAAGGAAGCTGTTCTCCTGCCACTGCAAGATGCACACAAGACTTCGTCTGGCTGTGCGAGGGCTTTTGGGCTGCATGCCCAGGTTCCAATGCTCCCGAACAAGAATAGAGCCGGCAGGGACTTACGAGCCAACGTCGGGAGATCAACGAATAAGGTCAGTAGGTCTCATGAGGAATCAGAAGAAGAGACCTTGTGCCTGCAAAGAACTTCAAACAACATGAACACTTAAAGGCGTACGTCTAAGTACCTGCCAAACCATGGACAGACAAGCATAAAACTCAGCTGCGCGAGACACACGTTGTTTCAAGGAGTGTCTAGGACGGTTGTCGTTTCCTAAGCAGGACGCTGTTTCATCAAGCTGAACTTAAGAGTTTTTTTTGACGCCCACACTCGCACAAGAAAGTATTTGGAGAAGGGTGATAATGATAAGCTTCCAGATGCACTTCTGCATTTGTGGGTGCGAAGCATGAATCTACACGAGTAATTCTGTAGCTATTCGACATTCGGCAAACTGCTGCAAGTGCCAGCCTGGTTGCATTTCCTTGTCGATGCTGCACTCTTATACGGTCAGGCGATGTCAAGGACCTACCCCGCTAAACAAAAACGCCAAAACCTTCAAATAACCGCGCTCTGTGCCCTATAAACCTTTTTGTTCTTGGCATGTGCAACATCCAATGGACTGTCACCGAACCTTCTGCCCCCATGCACATCCTGAAGCCCAAATCCGTGACCCTCACGCCCGGACCTTCGTGAGACTTCCCGACAACAGCGCCGCTGCCGGTTTGGACAAACGTGGATGATGCAGGTTGAACTCCAAAAAACCTGAGTTAACAGAGTTCGTGAATCGACGAATGTTACAATCAACCGTACAGTGTTACAAGCGCTTACTTACGTCCTGAGACTATCCTGAGCATTGAACTTCGTCGCCTCCACGATGGGTCCCAACGCCAAACTGGTTTTTGCATCGGACTTGCCCGGAAATCCTACACCCCGAACCACGGATCTCGAACGCACCTAACGAAGCCGACGTAGCCGCCAAGCCAGCAATTCCATCCTTTATTCCTACATCCGAAGCCCCAACCCCCAAGCATCCCTTTTTGGACTCGATTCGGGATTGGTCAGGAAGTCAGGGAAAACTGACAACAAGGAAACATTCCTCCGAAGCCCTCCCACCACATGTTCCCCTCCCCTGACTGATCGTCAAAAACATTAGTTCGCAGTTGGGAGCGGTCCGATTCACTCCAAAGCAGACTAGATTTCGGATCTGCGGCGGCCGTGCCTAACTCATTCCTGCCGAGACTACTCTTCACCTGCAGCCGGGCCGAGGACGAAGACACGAATCGAATGAATTTGGCATATCAAGACTTAGAAGTTAACCACTCTGATGCGCGCGATCCGTTGGACAATGGCTTGCTTGTGGCGGCTGCGGCTGTTGATGCTTGTTTGCCCTTGCTGCTTCGATTTTCTTGGATTTGAAGTCGGAGATGCATGGTCGGAGAACTGAAGCATGTTTTCTGGGTTACCGGTTTGGAAACGGGCCTTCACATTGTTTGAACCAGCTGCCGAGAGGCAGAAGACCCGTTCCTTCACGAAGAACCGCTCACGCCTCCAGTCATCAGTTCTGGACTTCGCAATGGCCAAGACTGCTTCCTCAGGAGGGTGCATGCTTCCAGTCCAAGGGTGCAAGTATCAGTGAGATGAACTTTCTACTCCGACGCAGACTCGCCAGCTGAAAAGGATCCAGATGCGGCGTTCAGGGATGCCGGTGCGAGTAAGAGGGACTAGGCACTCACTCTCGGACTGGCGAGGCGAGGTTTCGGAAGGCTTAAACGGTTGTGTTTCACAGCTCCTCTCTGCTTGTTTAGCTCTAGCCTTAGCAGCCTTAGCATTGTCGAAGACTGGAATGGGGAAAGCATTCGCCCCTCGCGACAGAATGGTATTCGCATGTCCGGCATGGGTTGGAAAGTCAAAAACCACAGGATGACGGGGCAAGGTCCAAAGCTCTGCAATGACTACATTAGTTGATCCTAGCATCGAGTGGATGGCCCCTTCCCACAAAAATATGCCAAAGCCTCCTGCGCCTAAAACTCGAACTTAATCGTCTTTGATGTCAGCTTCGGGGCGGTGACTCCTGTCGCATTGCGAATTGTCGTACAGCATCTTCAGCTGTAGCATTGTACATGCCGCCGGGCGGCGGAGCACCGGCACATTCCGTATTCGCCTGTGAGTTCACGCTCCGGAGCTTCTTGGAGCTGACCGCACTGACCGCCCCAGGGCTAGGGTTCTGATCCGGCTGCCTGCTCCGGCTGCTCCGAATCCGCTCTTTGCAGCAAATCCATGGCTGCCAAAGACTCGGTTCCCGACACACCCGCCGAGAAGAGGCTGATCTTCAGTGCGACTTGGGGCCACTTCTTGATCAGATCGGCGTAGGAAGGCGTCGTGAGCACTTGGCTCATGTGGTCCTTGATGAAGGAGAGACACGCCGTCTCGAGCTGCTTCGCCTGCAGAAGATGCGCTTGGCAGAGGATGCCACAAACCTGCGACTTGTCGATTTGCTCTGAAAGCCTCGCCTCACACCACAGCTGCAGTCGTTTCACTTGATACTTGTCACTCACGGCCAAAAGTGCTTGAATCTGACCCAGCTGCGGGCCGGAATCGCTTGATGTCCCCTTCAAAAGGAGCGCTTGGGCATCCGGCAGCCGATCCGTGTAAAGGAAGTGCAGAAAAGCCTTAAACGTAGCGACATCGCAGTCCTGGATCACGATGACTTTCGACAAGCTTTCCTGCATGCCTGCCGTCAGCTGCTTGCTGAACACCTCGGACCGCGCACAGAGAACCTGCGAGTGGGCGTGGATCACTTCGTCCTGCACTAAGAACTGCACGTCGCTGCACTTGCCTTCCTCCAACAGCGCCTGCGTGTCTTGACTGATGGTTGGCTCAGGGACATCTGCTGGGAGACTCAAGCGCTGAGCTTTGGGGGGTTCGTCAGGGCGGACATCGAGCTCGAACTTTACCGTGAGAGTGTCGTCTTGCACCCACTTGGAGTGCAAGAGCTCATCATAGCTCAACCCGAAGATGCCTAGAGACGCTGGGGGATCACCCGGCCAATGCACATCGGGGCCGTAAGCGCAACAGTGCGGCCAGTGGTCGTAGGATCCATCGTGGACGGCATCGCCCGTCTCGCCCCATTGCACATACTCGGCATTCTGTGCCCTGATGTAGATGCGATACCGAATGGCAACGCACGCCTTGGTGTTCAGCACGATGGCGAGAGACCCATGATGCTGATGACACAGGCAGTGTGCCCACGGGCTGTAACGAAATTGGAACGCCTCGTTGCCAACTTTGAAGCCCATGGAGTCGACAGTATCGTTGTCCTCTTGATTCAGCATGCTCTTCAACCAAGAGAAGCCTGTGATTCTCCAGACATACTCGCCCCTGGCGACCATCTCTGCACAGCTCGTGCTGTTTCCGCCACTTGCTCTCATGACAGGTTGCCCGCTGTCTCGGCCACCTGCAAGCCGACCACCGGTATGCCATGCGCTCAGAACCCGGTCTTCGTCAAACAGCCGTCGAAGCTCAGCTGCACTCTCATTTTCTGACTGCTCCTGTGCCAGAACCTGCCTCATCTCCTCCAGCTCTAGGCGCAGCCTCTGCCGCTCTGTGGCCCGAGTGATCTCGGCATCGAGCTCCTGGCGTCTAGCCCTCTCTGCTTCCACCTGGCGGCGCGTCGCCTCGATCTCGGCACGCAGCTCTTCGGCCGACATTGCTTCCATGGCGAAGGGCGAAAGGAGGACCTCACCGCCCGGAGATGAAGCGGCTGCGGCGTCGAGGCATGCTCCTATTGCTGACTTTCTGGAGAGCCAATATCATCCCGGAATCTGGGATTTTCAAAGGTCACCCTGACCCGGAATTCCCCAACCTCCAATTCGCGGTCACAAGGTGATTCGTTGTAAAAAGCACTAAAAGAGTTAGGCGAAGCGGGGCCATGTCTGCGCTTCGAAGCACCAACCATGACAATGAGATCCAAACCCTCGCAGATCGCCTCTCCCGCAGTATGCCCCACGAAAGGCCTCGACCGAACCCGGGCCATCAGATCCCAAAGCGAGAAGAACCGGGCTCCTCTGAAGAGCAAAATGGGAGCAGAGCTGCCCTGGCCCTCCGGACGAACTCCGCGTGCTCGCCCGGTCGATGCACCCCGAGCTTGCCTCTGCTCTACATTGGGACGGCTAACAGCACTCAACCCGAAAGCTGCCCCAGTTCCAACCTAGAGTCCTAGAGAAGCGTCTTTCGGCTACAGGCAAATGCGGGACTGGGCTGTTGGGGTCGGTCTAATCGGTCTGTCGATACACCTTACCTCGACCGAAGTGATGTCGCGATTTTGTCACACAAGTCACAAGCCATAGAGCACGGGTGCCCCGATGCTGCCTTCTTCTTTGCCAAGCAGCTGAGAAGCCACTTGGTGCCGATGATGCCGAAGTTGTCCTGAACTGCAAACGGTCAGCTCTGTTCCGCCGAAGGCCTGTTTCGGGATCTCCACGCCGGCAGATACCGAACTCAGAGCCTCCAAACGAGCACGGCTGCAGACAGAAGGCTCACGCCAGCCAAACCTTACCGGCATTTAACCGAACCCTGTTAGAAGGGGCCGCCGAGCTTCGATCTGCCATGCGCGGAGCAGGGCGTTCCTGGGCCGAGTTTCAATTCAACCCGGTGGCCTTCAGCAACGCATACGGCGACAAGCAAAATCGATCTACATGAACTCGAAACGACCCTTTTTTCTTTATTTATTATTGTTACTATTAATTATAATAAGAATAATTTTTATTATTATTCTTATACTAATAATTCATTCCCCAGACAAGAGGCGAGCCAGAGAAAGCATCCTCGTGAAGCCAAGCCGCGGCGAAGGTATCGATCTGCAAAGGATCAGAAAGCGGGGGCTCAGAGCGGGGCATTCATGGCTCGAAGGTTTCGGGAGGGCACTTCAGTTCTTGCCGCTTATTATGTGCAAGGCCGCCCGGGGGTCAGCTTTCGCCCGGCACCGACCCGCAGACAAGCCTTAGCCCGGAGGGCTCCTGGGTTTAGGACTTGCCTCTCGCACGCCGACTAAGCCTTAAGCTCGAAGTGCAAGAAGTAGCTCTTATATTATATTCTATTATATTCTACTATATTATACTTATACTATATTATACTATATTATAGTATATTATACTATATTATGTTAGAATCTTCTTGCAGAGCTGAGGCCTTCTCAGCCAGCAGGCTTTCCAGGACCTCGCAGCCCGGGAGCTCCAGATCCACCAGCGAGGCCAGAGGCTGAGAGTCGAAGGCGGCCATCTTGGAGCCTGAGGGCTCCGAGGGGTTTTGAGAGGTTTCGGCTCTTAGTCGACTTTGCAACAGCATCCGAAGTCAGCATGTGGGTCCCGAGTGTGTACCCCTCTATGCTGGCAAGGCCTTGCCCTCTGCGGTTCCTAAGGCCTTTCGCCTGAATTGAGAACTTGCTCAGACTGGGTACCCTGCTGCGCATGCAGGAAGATGGAAATCTAGATCAGACGATCAGACAGTACAGTATAAACACAGCCGTCTTTTTTGCAAGAGCTTGGGGGGCTCTTGCCGAGTTCAGGTAGCCAGGGACACTACCGTTTCTGCAGGCACGCATTCGTCACCCCCTTGGGCATGGGCTGTCAGTGTCAGGCGCCTTTCATCTCAAGGTCTCCAATCCCGTAGTTCTATCACCCAGTCTGCACATGTCTTCCTGCTTTCTTGGTGGGTCTTGTCATCCCAGCTGCATGCTGCTGATGCTGTCGCTGCAACCGCCGCAGCATTCCTGCGGAGAAACATCTGCCAGAAAAGCCCTCGACCTTCGAAAACACCTACAAGTAGACGTGACTTGACACCTCACCATCTATGCTCAACAAACAAACTCGCTTGCGATACCACGCTAGCTCGCGGGAAAAGCCACGTGCATCCTCGCAGACCTGAACCGAGTCCTAAACTGCTCCACCATGCTCCACCCTGACCCCCTTGAGCCCTGAAGCAATTAATTATGCCACGGTCCAAGGCTGCAAAGATGAGAATGCCCAGGACATATTGGCTGTATCCAGGGGCTCCTGGGCTGTCGCGGAGGGTGGAGGGTGCGTGCATTTGAGACCAGGCTTGGGGTTTGGAACCTACACAAGCGCACCAAAAACATCGCAACATGTGACACAGGCCGCGCAGGCATTACTCAACGCGCAGGAAGAGAATCCAAATTGATTCAAATCGGCAATTTCCGCAGGATCGCATAGCTCACCGACGACGTTTTTTGGCCTTTAACAGATTCTAACTACACCACATCGGTCTGAAAAGTGCAAGCCGAGGCCAGGCTTGACACGCTCCGTGTGTCGATTTAATGTACGGTTCGTTTCGGCATGAGTTCGCCCGATGTGCACTTGTGACTGGTATAGTCTGTGTAGATGCAGCTTTTGGCACGCGTGCCAGTCCATGTTTGACCTGCTTATCACACTTCATGATCAGTGTGCTCTCTTCCTGCAATGCCGGTCGAACCGCAAAAACGGAAAACTTAAGTGTCCTAACGGTCTGCGCACTCACGGATGCAAAGAGCCTCTTCCATAAATGGGGAACCCTCTTTCAGCCCTGAAACGAACGTTAGGTGAACCACCCCACGGCCTCGTCTCATCCAAAGGCGTTAACCGGATCTGTTGTCCAAACTCGCGGTTTGTTGCAAGCCGACAACTCATTCCAGTTCTGGGTGACTTCTGTCTCTCTGTCTCTGTCTGTCTGTCTGTCTGTCTGTCTGCCTGCCTGCCTGCCTGCCTGCCTGCCTGCCTGCCTGCCTGCCTGCCGTCGCACTTGCTTGCTTGCTTGCTTGCTTGAAGCCCCGCGACCGGAAAAAAAATACCAAAATAAATGGAAAAATATCGAAAAAATAGCGCCGCCGTGACCTCACTCGCCTCGCGGCCTCGCGCACCTCGCGGC